>CAJVCO010000290.1:0-29106 GCA_910595825.1 Philhelius pedissequus
TAAAATATTATGAGCTGACAGAAAGAAAAAAAGGTTATCAAAGCACGGAACAGCGAAAAATGTGTACTTTGTTGTTATTTGATGAAGTTTCATGTTAATTTCGTTGTTCTTTGACCGATTTCGAATGAATTAAGATATTATGAGCTGACAGAAAGAAAAAAAGATTATCAAAGCACGGAACAGCGAAAAATGTCTACTTTGTTGTTATTTGATGAAGTTTCATGTTAATTTCGTTGTTCTTTGACCGATTTCGAATGAATTAAGATATTATGAGCTGACAGAAAGGAAAAAAGGTTATCAAAGCACGGAACAGCGAAAAATGTCTACTTTGTTGTTATTTGATGAAGTTTCATGTTAATTTCGTTGTTGTTTTTCCGATTTCGAATGAATTAAGATATTATGAGCTGACAGAAAGGAAAAAAGGTTATCAAAGCACGGAACAGCGAAAAATGTCTACTTTGTTGTTATTTGATGAAATTCCACGTTAATTTCGTTGTTCTTTCAACGAATTCGAATGAATTAAGATATTTTGAAGCTGACACAGAAAGAAAAACGGTTATCGAAACACGGAACAGCGAAAAATGTCTACTTTGTTGTTATTTCATGAAGTTCAATGTAAATTTCGTTGTTCTTTGACCGATTTCGAATGAAATAGGATATTATGAGCTGACAGAAAGAAAAAAAGATTATCAAAGCACGGAACAGCGAAAAATGTCTACTTTGTTGTTATTTGATGAAGTTTCATGTTAATTTCGTTGTTCTTTGACCGATTTCGAATGAATTAAGATATTATGAGCTGACAGAAAGGAAAAAAGGTTATCAAAGCACGGAACAGCGAAAAATGTCTACTTTGTTGTTATTTGATGAAGTTTCATGTTAATTTCGTTGTTCTTTGGCCGATTTCGAATGAATTAAGATATTATGAGCTGACAGAAAGGAAAAAAGGTTATCAAAGCACGGAACAGCGAAAAATGTCTACTTTGTTGTTATTTGATGAAATTCCACGTTAATTTCGTTGTTCTTTGAACGAATTCGAATGAATTAAGATATTTTGAAGCTGACACAGAAAGAAAAAAGGTTATCAAAACACGGAACAGCGAAAAATGTCTACTTTGTTGTTATTTCATGAAGTTCCATGTAAGTTTCGTTGTTCTTTGACCGATTTCGAATGAATTAAGATATTATGAGCTGACAGAAAGAAAAAAGGTTATCAAAACACGGAACAGCGAAAAATGTCTACTTTGTTGTTATTTGATGAAGTTTCATGTTAATTTCGTTGTTCTTTGACCGATTTCGAATGAATTAAGATATTATGAGCTGACAGCAAGGAAAAAAGGTTATCAAAGCACGGAACAGCTAAAAATGTCTACTTTGTTGTTATTTGATGAAGTTTCATGTTAATTTCGTTGTTCTTTGGCCGATTTCGAATGAATTAAGATATTATGAGCTGACAGAAAGGAAAAAAGGTTATCAAAGCACGGAACAGCGAAAAATGTCTACTTTGTTGTTATTTGATGAAATTCCACGTTAATTTCGTTGTTCTTTGAACGAATTCGAATGAATTAAGATATTTTGAAGCTGACACAGAAAGAAAAACGGTTATCGAAACACGGAACAGCGAAAAATGTCTACTTTGTTGTTATTTGATGAAGATTCATGTTAATTTCGTTGTTCTTTGGCCGATTTCGAATGAATTAAGATATTATGAGCTGACAGAAAGGAAAAAAGGTTATCAAAGCACGGAACAGCGAAAAATGTGTACTTTGTTGTTGTTTGATGAAGTTCCATGTAAATTTCGTTGTTCTTTGACCGATTTCGAATGAATTAAGATATTATGAGCTGACAGAAAGAAAAAAAGGTTATCAAAGCACGGAACAGCGAAAAATGTGTACTTTGTTGTTATTTGATGAAGTTTCATGTTAATTTCGTTGTTCTTTGACCGATTTCGAATGAATTAAGATATTATGAGCTGACAGAAATAAAAAAAGATTATCAAAGCACGGAACAGCGAAAAATGTCTACTTTGTTGTTATTTGATGAAGTTTCATGTTAATTTCGTTGTTCTTTGACCGATTTCGAATGAATTAAGATATTATGAGCTGACAGAAAGGAAAAAAGGTTATCAAAGCACGGAACAGCGAAAAATGTCTACTTTGTTGTTATTTGATGAAATTCCACGTTAATTTCGTTGTTCTTTCAACGAATTCGAATGAATTAAGATATTTTGAAGCTGACACAGAAAGAAAAACGGTTATCGAAACACGGAACAGCGAAAAATGTCTACTTTGTTGTTATTTGATGAAGTTCCATGTAAATTTCGTTGTTCTTTGACCGATTTCGAATGAATTAAGATATTATGAGCTGACAGAAAGAAAAAAAGGTTATCAAAGCACGGAACAGCGAAAAATGTCTACTTTGTTGTTATTTGATGAAGTTCCATGTAAATTTCGTTGTTCTTTGACCGATTTCGAATGAAATAGGATATTATGAGCTGACAGAAAGGAAAAAAGGTTATCAAAGCACGGAACAGCGAAAAATGTCTACTTTGTTGTTATTTGATGAAGTTTCATGTTAATTTCGTTGTTCTTTGACCGATTTCGAATGAATTAAGATATTATGAGCTGACAGAAAGGAAAAAAGGTTATCAAAGCACGGAACAGCGAAAAATGTCTACTTTGTTGTTATTTGATGAAGTTTCATGTTAATTTCGTTGTTCTTTGACCGATTTCGAATGAATTAAGATATTATGAGCTGACAGCAAGGAAAAAAGGTTATCAAAGCACGGAACAGCTAAAAATGTCTACTTTGTTGTTATTTGATGAAGTTTCATGTTAATTTCGTTGTTCTTTGACCGATTTCGAATGAATTAAGATATTATGAGCTGACAGAAAGGAAAAAAGGTTATCAAAGCACGGAACAGCGAAAAATGTCTACTTTGTTGTTATTTGATGAAATTCCACGTTAATTTCGTTGTTCTTTGAACGAATTCGAATGAATTAAGATATTTTGAAGCTGACACAGAAAGAAAAAAGGTTATCAAAACACGGAACAGCGAAAAATGTCTACTTTGTTGTTATTTCATGAAGTTCCATGTAAATTTCGTTGTTCTTTGACCGATTTCGAATGAATTAAGATATTATGAGCTGACAGAAAGAAAAAAGGTTATCAAAGCACGGAACAGCGAAAAATGTCTACTTTGTTGTTATTTCATGAAGTTCCATGTAAATTTCGTTGTTCTTTGACCGATTTCGAATGAATTAAGATATTATGAGCTGACAGAAAGGAAAAAAGGTTATCAAAGCACGGAACAGCGAAAAATGTCTACTTTGTTGTTATTTGATGAAGTTCCATGTAAATTTCGTTGTTCTTTGACCGATTTCGAATGAATTAAGATATTATGAGCTGACAGAAAGAAAAAAAGGTTATCAAAGCACGGAACAGCGAAAAATGTCTACTTTGTTGTTATTTGATGAAATTCCACGTTAATTTCGTTGTTCTTTGACCGATTTCGAATGAATTAAGATATTATGAGCTGACAGAAAGGAAAAAAGGTTATCAAAGCACGGAACAGCGAAAAATGTGTACTTTGTTGTTATTTGATGAAGTTTCATGTTAATTTCGTTGTTCTTTGACCGATTTCGAATGAATTAAGATATTATGAGCTGACAGAAAGGAAAAAAGGTTATCAAAGCACGGAACAGCGAAAAATGTCTACTTTGTTGTTATTTGATGAAGTTTCATGTTAATTTCGTTGTTCTTTGGCCGATTTCGAATGAATTAAGATATTATGAGCTGACAGAAAGGAAAAAAGGTTATCAAAGCACGGAACAGCGAAAAATGTGTACTTTGTTGTTGTTTGATGAAGTTCCATGTAAATTTCGTTGTTCTTTGACCGATTTCGAATGAATTAAAATATTATGAGCTGACAGAAAGAAAAAAAAGGTTATCAAAGCACGGAACAGCGAAAAATGTGTACTTTGTTGTTATTTGATGAAGTTTCATGTTAATTTCGTTGTTCTTTGACCGATTTCGAATGAATTAAGATATTATGAGCTGACAGAAAGAAAAAAAGATTATCAAAGCACGGAACAGCGAAAAATGTCTACTTTGTTGTTATTTGATGAAGTTTCATGTTAATTTCGTTGTTCTTTGACCGATTTCGAATGAATTAAGATATTATGAGCTGACAGAAAGGAAAAAAGGTTATCAAAGCACGGAACAGCGAAAAATGTCTACTTTGTTGTTATTTGATGAAGTTTCATGTTAATTTCGTTGTTGTTTTTCCGATTTCGAATGAATTAAGATATTATGAGCTGACAGAAAGGAAAAAAGGTTATCAAAGCACGGAACAGCGAAAAATGTCTACTTTGTTGTTATTTGATGAAATTCCACGTTAATTTCGTTGTTCTTTCAACGAATTCGAATGAATTAAGATATTTTGAAGCTGACACAGAAAGAAAAACGGTTATCGAAACACGGAACAGCGAAAAATGTCTACTTTGTTGTTATTTCATGAAGTTCCATGTAAATTTCGTTGTTCTTTGACCGATTTCGAATGAAATAGGATATTATGAGCTGACAGAAAGAAAAAAAGATTATCAAAGCACGGAACAGCGAAAAATGTCTACTTTGTTGTTATTTGATGAAGTTTCATGTTAATTTCGTTGTTCTTTGACCGATTTCGAATGAATTAAGATATTATGAGCTGACAGAAAGGAAAAAAGGTTATCAAAGCACGGAACAGCGAAAAATGTCTACTTTGTTGTTATTTGATGAAGTTTCATGTTAATTTCGTTGTTCTTTGGCCGATTTCGAATGAATTAAGATATTATGAGCTGACAGAAAGGAAAAAAGTTTATCAAAGCACGGAACAGCGAAAAATGTCTACTTTGTTGTTATTTGATGAAATTCCACGTTAATTTCGTTGTTCTTTGAACGAATTCGAATGAATTAAGATATTTTGAAGCTGACACAGAAAGAAAAAAGGTTATCAAAACACGGAACAGCGAAAAATGTCTACTTTGTTGTTATTTCATGAAGTTCCATGTAAGTTTCGTTGTTCTTTGACCGATTTCGAATGAATTAAGATATTATGAGCTGACAGAAAGAAAAAAGGTTATCAAAGCACGGAACAGCGAAAAATGTCTACTTTGTTGTTATTTGATGAAGTTTCATGTTAATTTCGTTGTTCTTTGACCGATTTCGAATGAATTAAGATATTATGAGCTGACAGCAAGGAAAAAAGGTTATCAAAGCACGGAACAGCTAAAAATGTCTACTTTGTTGTTATTTGATGAAGTTTCATGTTAATTTCGTTGTTCTTTGGCCGATTTCGAATGAATTAAGATATTATGAGCTGACAGAAAGGAAAAAAGGTTATCAAAGCACGGAACAGCGAAAAATGTCTACTTTGTTGTTATTTGATGAAATTCCACGTTAATTTCGTTGTTCTTTGAACGAATTCGAATGAATTAAGATATTTTGAAGCTGACACAGAAAGAAAAACGGTTATCGAAACACGGAACAGCGAAAAATGTCTACTTTGTTGTTATTTGATGAAGTTTCATGTTAATTTCGTTGTTCTTTGGCCGATTTCGAATGAATTAAGATATTATGAGCTGACAGAAAGGAAAAAAGGTTATCAAAGCACGGAACAGCGAAAAATGTGTACTTTGTTGTTGTTTGATGAAGTTCCATGTAAATTTCGTTGTTCTTTGACCGATTTCGAATGAATTAAGATATTATGAGCTGACAGAAAGAAAAAAAGGTTATCAAAGCACGGAACAGCGAAAAATGTGTACTTTGTTGTTATTTGATGAAGTTTCATGTTAATTTCGTTGTTCTTTGACCGATTTCGAATGAATTAAGATATTATGAGCTGACAGAAATAAAAAAAGATTATCAAAGCACGGAACAGCGAAAAATGTCTACTTTGTTGTTATTTGATGAAGTTTCATGTTAATTTCGTTGTTCTTTGACCGATTTCGAATGAATTAAGATATTATGAGCTGACAGAAAGGAAAAAAGGTTATCAAAGCACGGAACAGCGAAAAATGTCTACTTTGTTGTTATTTGATGAAATTCCACGTTAATTTCGTTGTTCTTTCAACGAATTCGAATGAATTAAGATATTTTGAAGCTGACACAGAAAGAAAAACGGTTATCGAAACACGGAACAGCGAAAAATGTCTACTTTGTTGTTATTTCTTGAAGTTCCATGTAAATTTCGTTGTTCTTTGACCGATTTCGAATGAATTAAGATATTATGAGCTGACAGAAAGAAAAAAAGGTTATCAAAGCACGGAACAGCGAAAAATGTCTACTTTGTTGTTATTTGATGAAATTCCACGTTAATTTCGTTGTTCTTTGAACGAATTCGAATGAATTAAGATATTATGAGCTGACAGAAAGGAAAAAAGGTTATCAAAGCACGGAACAGCGAAAAATGTCTACTTTGTTGTTATTTCATGAAGTTCCATGTAAATTTCGTTGTTCTTTGACCGATTTCGAATGAATTAAGATATTATGAGCTGACAGAAAGAAAAAAAGGTTATCAAAGCACGGAACAGCGAAAAATGTCTACTTTGTTGTTATTTGATGAAGTTTCATGTTAATTTCGTTGTTCTTTGGCCGATTTCGAATGAATTAAGATATTATGAGCTGACAGAAAGACAAAAAGGTTATCAAAGCACGGAACAGCGAAAAATGTCTACTTTGTTGTTATTTGATGAAGTTTCATGTTAATTTCGTTGTTCTTTGACCGATTTCGAATGAATTAAGATATTATGAGCTGACAGAAAGGAAAAAAGGTTATCAAAGCACGGAACAGCTAAAAATGTCTACTTTGTTGTTATTTGATGAAGTTTCATGTTAATTTCGTTGTTCTTTGGCCGATTTCGAATGAATTAAGATATTATGAGCTGACAGAAAGGAAAAAAGGTTATCAAAGCACGGAACAGCGAAAAATGTCTACTTTGTTGTTATTTGATGAAATTCCACGTTAATTTCGTTGTTCTTTGAACGAATTCGAATGAATTAAGATATTTTGAAGCTGACACAGAAAGAAAAACGGTTATCGAAACACGGAACAGCGAAAAATGTCTACTTTGCTGTTATTTGATGAAGTTTCATGTTAATTTCGTTGTTCTTTGGCCGATTTCGAATGAATTAAGATATTATGAGCTGACAGAAAGGAAAAAAGGTTATCAAAGCACGGAACAGCGAAAAATGTGTACTTTGTTGTTGTTTGATGAAGTTCCATGTAAATTTCGTTGTTCTTTGACCGATTTCGAATGAATTAAGATATTATGAGCTGACAGAAAGAAAAAAAGGTTATCAAAGCACGGAACAGCGAAAAATGTGTACTTTGTTGTTATTTGATGAAGTTTCATGTTAATTTCGTTGTTCTTTGACCGATTTCGAATGAATTAAGATATTATGAGCTGACAGAAAGAAAAAAAGATTATCAAAGCACGGAACAGCGAAAAATGTCTACTTTGTTGTTATTTGATGAAGTTTCATGTTAATTTCGTTGTTCTTTGACCGATTTCGAATGAATTAAGATATTATGAGCTGACAGAAAGGAAAAAAGGTTATCAAAGCACGGAACAGCGAAAAATGTCTACTTTGTTGTTATTTGATGAAGTTTCATGTTAATTTCGTTGTTCTTTGGCCGATTTCGAATGAATTAAGATATTATGAGCTGACAGAAAGGAAAAAAGGTAATCAAAGCACGGAACAGCGAAAAATGTCTACTTTGTTGTTATTTGATGAAATTCCACGTTAATTTCGTTGTTCTTTCAACGAATTCGAATGAATTAAGATATTTTGAAGCTGACACAGAAAGAAAAACGGTAATCGAAACACGGAACAGCGAAAAATGTCTACTTTGTTGTTATTTCATGAAGTTCCATGTAAATTTCGTTGTTCTTTGACCGATTTTGAATGAATTAAGATATTATGAGCTGACAGAAAGAAAAAAAGGTTATCAAAGCACGGAACAGCGAAAAATGTGTACTTTGTTGTTATTTGATGAAGTTTCATGTTAATTTCGTTGTTCTTTGAACGAATTCGAATGAATTAAGATATTATGAGCTGACAGAAAGGAAAAAAGGTTATCAAAGCACGGAACAGCGAAAAATGTCTACTTTGTTGTTATTTCATGAAGTTCCATGTAAATTTCGTTGTTCTTTGACCGATTTCGAATGAATTAAGATATTATGAGCTGACAGAAAGAAAAATAGGTTATCAAAGCACGGAACAGCGAAAAATGTCTACTTTGTTGTTATTTGATGAAGTTTCATGTTAATTTCGTTGTTCTTTGACCGATTTCGAATGAATTAAGATATTATGAGCTGACAGAAAGGAAAAAAGGTTATCAAAGCACGGAACAGCGAAAAATGTCTACTTTGTTGTTATTTGATGAAGTTTCATGTTAATTTCGTTGTTCTTTGACCGATTTCGAATGAATTAAGATATTATGAGCTGACAGAAAGAAAAAAAGGTTATCAAAGCACGGAACAGCGAAAAATGTCTACTTTGTTGTTA
The DNA here is from genome assembly GCA_910595825.1 of Philhelius pedissequus. Classification (NCBI taxonomy): domain Eukaryota; kingdom Metazoa; phylum Arthropoda; class Insecta; order Diptera; family Syrphidae; genus Philhelius; species Philhelius pedissequus. The sequence continues at coordinate 8,548 of CAJVCO010000290.1, forward strand.
TTTCATGAAGTTTCATGTTAATTTCGTTGTTCTTTGACCGATTTCGAATGAATTAAGATATTATGAGCTGACAGAAAGGAAAAAAGGTTATCAAAGCACGGAACAGCGAAAAATGTCTACTTTGTTGTTATTTGATGAAGTTCCATGTAAATTTCGTTGTTCTTTGACCGATTTCGAATGAATTAAGATATTATGAGCTGACAGAAAGAAAAAAAGGTTATCAAAGCACGGAACAGCGAAAAATGTCTACTTTGTTGTTATTTGATGAAGTTTCATGTTAATTTCGTTGTTCTTTGGCCGATTTCGAATGAATTAAGATATTATGAGCTGACAGAAAGGAAAAAAGGTTATCAAAGCACGGAACAGCGAAAAATGTCTACTTTGTTGTTATTTGATGCAGTTTCATGTTAATTTCGTTGTTCTTTGACCGATTTCGAATGAATTAAGATATTATGAGCTGACAGAAAGAAAAAAAGGTTATCAAAGCACGGAACAGCGAAAAATGTGTACTTTGTTGTTGTTTAATGAAGTTCCATGTAAATTTCGTTGTTCTTTGACCGATTTCGAATGAATTAAGATATTATGAGCTGACAGAAAGGAAAAAAGGTTATCAAAGCACGGAACAGCGAAAAATGTCTACTTTGTTGTTATTTGATGAAGTTTCATGTTAATTTCGTTGTTCTTTGACCGATTTCGAATGAATTAAGATATTATGAGCTGACAGAAAGGAAAAAAGGTTATCAAAGCACGGAACAGCGAAAAATGTCTACTTTGTTGTTATTTCATGAAGTTTCATGTTAATTTCGTTGTTCTTTGACCGATTTCGAATGAATTAAGATATTATGAGCTGACAGAAAGGAAAAAAGGTTATCAAAGCACGGAACAGCGAAAAATGTCTACTTTGTTGTTATTTCATGAAGTTTCATGTTAATTTCGTTGTTCTTTGACCGATTTCGAATGAATTAAGATATTATGAGCTGACAGAAAGGAAAAAAGGTTATCAAAGCACGGAACAGCGAAAAATGTCTACTTTGTTGTTATTTGATGAAATTCCACGTTAATTTCGTTGTTCTTTGAACGAATTCGAATGAATTAAGATATTTTGAAGCTGACACAGAAAGAAAAAAGGTTATCAAAACACGGAACAGCGAAAAATGTCTACTTTGTTGTTATTTCATGAAGTTCCATGTAAATTTCGTTGTTCTTTGACCGATTTCGAATGAATTAAGATATTATGAGCTGACAGAAAGAAAAAAGGTTATCAAAGCACGGAACAGCGAAAAATGTCTACTTTGTTGTTATTTGATGAAGTTTCATGTTAATTTCGTTGTTCTTTGACCGATTTCGAATGAATTAAGATATTATGAGCTGACAGCAAGGAAAAAAGGTTATCAAAGCACGGAACAGCTAAAAATGTCTACTTTGTTGTTATTTGATGAAGTTTCATGTTAATTTCGTTGTTCTTTGGCCGATTTCGAATGAATTAAGATATTATGAGCTGACAGAAAGGAAAAAAGGTTATCAAAGCACGGAACAGCGAAAAATGTCTACTTTGTTGTTATTTGATGAAATTCCACGTTAATTTCGTTTTTCTTTGAACGAATTCGAATGAATTAAGATATTTTGAAGCTGACACAGAAAGAAAAACGGTTATCGAAACACGGAACAGCGAAAAATGTCTACTTTGTTGTTATTTCATGAAGTTCCATGTAAATTTCGTTGTTCTTTGACCGATTTCGAATGAATTAAGATATTATGAGCTGACAGAAAGAAAAAAAGGTTATCAAAGCACGGAACAGCGAAAAATGTCTACTTTGTTGTTATTTGATGAAATTCCACGTTAATTTCGTTGTTCTTTCAACGAATTCGAATGAATTAAGATATTTTGAAGCTGACACAGAAAGAAAAACTGTTATCGAAACACGGAACAGCAAAAAATGTCTACTTTGTTGTTATTTCATGAAGTTCCATGTAAATTTCGTTGTTCTTTGACCGATTTCGAATGAATTAAGATATTATGAGCTGACAGAAAGAAAAAAAGGTTATCAAAGCACGGAACAGCGAAAAATGTCTACTTTGTTGTTATTTGATGAAGTTTCATGTTAATTTCTTTGTTCTTTGACCGATTTCGAATGAATTAAGATATTATGAGCTGACAGAAAGAAAAAAAGGTTATCAAAGCACGGAACAGCGAAAAATGTCTACTTTGTTGTTATTTGATGAAGTTTCATGTTAATTTCGTTGTTCTTTGACCGATTTCGAATGAATTAAGATATTATGAGCTGACAGAAAGGAAAAAAGGTTATCAAAGCACGGAACAGCGAAAAATGTCTACTTTGTTGTTATTTGATGAAATTCCACGTTAATTTCGTTGTTCTTTGAACGAATTCGAATGAACTAAGATATTTTGAAGCTGACACAGAAAGAAAAAAGGTTATCAAAACACGGAACAGCGAAAAATGTCTACTTTGTTGTTATTTCATGAAGTTCCATGTAAATTTCGTTGTTCTTTGACCGATTTCGAATGAATTAAGATATTATGAGCTGACAGAAAGAAAAAAGGTTATCAAAGCACGGAACAGCGAAAAATGTCTACTTTGTTGTTATTTGATGAAGTTTCATGTTAATTTCGTTGTTCTTTGACCGATTTCGAATGAATTAAGATATTATGAGCTGACAGCAAGGAAAAAAGGTTATCAAAGCACGGAACAGCTAAAAATGTCTACTTTGTTGTTATTTGATGAAGTTTCATGTTAATTTCGTTGTTCTTTGGCCGATTTCGAATGAATTAAGATATTATGAGCTGACAGAAAGGAAAAAAGGTTATCAAAGCACGGAACAGCGAAAAATGTCTACTTTGTTGTTATTTGATGAAATTCCACGTTAATTTCGTTGTTCTTTGAACGAATTCGAATGAATTAAGATATTTTGAAGCTGACACAGAAAGAAAAAAGGTTATCAAAACACGGAACAGCGAAAAATGTCTACTTTGTTGTTATTTCATGAAGTTCCATGTAAATTTCGTTGTTCTTTGACCGATTTCGAATGAATTAAGATATTATGAGCTGACAGAAAGAAAAAAGGTTATCAAAGCACGGAACAGCGAAAAATGTCTACTTTGTTGTTATTTGATGAAGTTTCATGTTAATTTCGTTGTTCTTTGACCGATTTCGAATGAATTAAGATATTATGAGCTGACAGCAAGGAAAAAAGGTTATCAAAGCACGGAACAGCTAAAAATGTCTACTTTGTTGTTATTTGATGAAGTTTCATGTTAATTTCGTTGTTCTTTGGCCGATTTCGAATGAATTAAGATATTATGAGCTGACAGAAAGGAAAAAAGGTTATCAAAGCACGGAACAGCGAAAAATGTCTACTTTGTTGTTATTTGATGAAATTCCACGTTAATTTCGTTGTTCTTTGAACGAATTCGAATGAATTAAGATATTTTGAAGCTGACACAGAAAGAAAAAAGGTTATCAAAACACGGAACAGCGAAAAATGTCTACTTTGTTGTTATTTCATGAAGTTCCATGTAAATTTCGTTGTTCTTTGACCGATTTCGAATGAATTAAGATATTATGAGCTGACAGAAAGAAAAAAGGTTATCAAAGCACGGAACAGCGAAAAATGTCTACTTTGTTGTTATTTGATGAAATTCCACGTTAATTTCGTTGTTCTTTGACCGATTTCGAATGAATTAAGATATTATGAGCTGACAGAAAGGAAAAAAGGTTATCAAAGCACGGAACAGCGAAAAATGTGTACTTTGTTGTTATTTGATGAAGTTTCATGTTAATTTCGTTGTTCTTTGACCGATTTCGAATGAATTAAGATATTATGAGCTGACAGAAAGGAAAAAAGGTTATCAAAGCACGGAACAGCGAAAAATGTCTACTTTGTTGTTATTTGATGAAGTTTCATGTTAATTTCGTTGTTCTTTGACCGATTTCGAATGAATTAAGATATTATGAGCTGACAGAAAGAAAAAAAGATTATCAAAGCACGGAACAGCGAAAAATGTCTACTTTGTTGTTATTTGATGAAGTTTCATGTTAATTTCGTTGTTCTTTGACCGATTTCGAATGAATTAAGATATTATGAGCTGACAGAAAGGAAAAAAGGTTATCAAAGCACGGAACAGCGAAAAATGTCTACTTTGTTGTTATTTGATGAAGTTTCATGTTAATTTCGTTGTTCTTTGGCCGATTTCGAATGAATTAAGATATTATGAGCTGACAGAAAGGAAAAAAGGTTATCAAAGCACGGAACAGCGAAAAATGTCTACTTTGTTGTTATTTGATGAAATTCCACGTTAATTTCGTTGTTCTTTCAACGAATTCGAATGAATTAAGATATTTTGAAGCTGACACAGAAAGAAAAACGGTTATCGAAACACGGAATAGCGAAAAATGTCTACTTTGTTGTTATTTCATGAAGTTCCATGTAAATTTCGTTGTTCTTTGACCGATTTCGAATGAAATAGGATATTATGAGCTGACAGAAAGAAAAAAAGATTATCAAAGCACGGAACAGCGAAAAATGTCTACTTTGTTGTTATTTGATGAAATTCCACGTTAATTTCGTTGTTCTTTCAACGAATTCGAATGAATTAAGATATTTTGAAGCTGACACAGAAAGAAAAACGGTTATCGAAACACGGAACAGCGAAAAATGTCTACTTTGTTGTTATTTCATGAAGTTCCATGTAAATTTCGTTGTTCTTTGACCGATTTCGAATGAATTAAGATATTATGAGCTGACAGAAAGAAAAAAAGGTTATCAAAGCACGGAACAGCGAAAAATGTCTACTTTGTTGTTATTTGATGAAGTTTCATGTTAATTTCGTTGTTCTTTGACCGATTTCGAATGAATTAAGATATTATGAGCTGACAGAAAGGAAAAAAGGTTATCAAAGCACGGAACAGCGAAAAATGTCTACTTTGTTGTTATTTCATGAAGTTCCATGTAAATTTCGTTGTTCTTTGACCGATTTCGAATGAATTAAGATATTATGAGCTGACAGAAAGAAAAAAGGTTATCAAAGCACGGAACAGCGAAAAATGTCTACTTTGTTGTTATTTGATGAAGTTTCATGTTAATTTCGTTGTTCTTTGACCGATTTCGAATGAATTAAGATATTATGAGCTGACAGCAAGGAAAAAAGGTTATCAAAGCACGGAACAGCTAAAAATGTCTACTTTGTTGTTATTTGATGAAGTTTCATGTTAATTTCGTTGTTCTTTGACCGATTTCGAATGAATTAAGATATTATGAGCTGACAGAAAGGAAAAAAGGTTATCAAAGCACGGAACAGCGAAAAATGTCTACTTTGTTGTTATTTGATGAAATTCCACGTTAATTTCGTTGTTCTTGGAACGAATTCGAATGAATTAAGATATTTTGAAGCTGACACAGAAAGAAAAACGGTTATCGAAACACGGAACAGCGAAAAATGTCTACTTTGTTGTTATTTCATGAAGTTCCATGTAAATTTCGTTGTTCTTTGACCGATTTCGAATGAATTAAGATATTATGAGCTGACAGAAAGAAAAAAAGGTTATCAAAGCACGGAACAGCGAAAAATGTCTACTTTGTTGTCATTTGATGAAATTCCACGTTAATTTCGTTGTTCTTTGAACGAATTCGAATGAATTAAGATATTTTGAAGCTGACACAGAAAGAAAAACGGTTATCGAAACACGGAACAGCGAAAAATGTCTACTTTGTTGTTATTTGATGAAGTTTCATGTTAATTTCGTTGTTCTTTGACCGATTTCGAATGAATTAAGATATTATGAGCTGACAGAAAGGCAAAAAGGTTATCAAAGCACGGAACAGCGAAAAATGTCTACTTTGTTGTTATTTGATGAAATTCCACGTTAATTTCGTTGTTCTTTCAACGAATTCGAATGAATTAAGATATTTTGAAGCTGACACAGAAAGAAAAATGGTTATCGAAACACGGAACAGCGAAAAATGTCTACTTTGTTGTTATTTCATGAAGTTCCATGTAAATTTCGTTGTTCTTTGACCGATTTCGAATGAATTAAGATATTATGACAGAAAGAAAAAAAGGTTATCAAAGCACGGAACAGCGAAAAATGTCTACTTTGTTGTTATTTGATGAAGTTTCATGTTAATTTCGTTGTTCTTTGGCCGATTTCGAATGAATTAAGATATTATGAGCTGACAGAAAGGAAAAAAGGTTATCAAAGCACGGAACAGCGAAAAATGTCTACTTTGTTGTTATTTGATGAAGTTTCATGTTAATTTCGTTGTTCTTTGACCGATTTCGAATGAATTAAGATATTATGAGCTGACAGAAAGGAAAAAAGGTTATCAAAGCACGGAACAGCGAAAAATGTCTACTTTGTTGTTACTTGATGAAATTCCACGTTAATTTCGTTGTTCTTTCAACGAATTCGAATGAATTAAGATATTTTGAAGCTGACACAGAAAGAAAAACGGTTATCGAAACACGGAACAGCGAAAAATGTCTACTTTGTTGTTATTTCATGAAGTTCCATGTAAATTTCGTTGTTCTTTGACCAATTTCGAATGAATTAAGATATTATGAGCTGACAGAAAGAAAAAAAGGTTATCAAAGCACGGAACAGCGAAAAATGTCTACTTTGTTGTTATTTGATGAAGTTTCATGTTAATTTCGTTGTTCTTTGGCCGATTTCGAATGAATTAAGATATTATGAGCTGACAGAAAGGAAAAAAGGTTATCAAAGCACGGAACAGCGAAAAATGTCTACTTTGTTGTTATTTGATGAAGTTTCATGTTAATTTCGTTGTTCTTTGACCGATTTCGAATGAATTAAGATATTATGAGCTGACAGAAAGGAAAAAAGGTTATCAAAGCACGGAACAGCGAAAAATGTCTACTTTGTTGTTATTTGATGAAGTTTCATGTTAATTTCGTTGTTCTTTGACCGATTTCGAATGAATTAAGATATTATGAGCTGACAGAAAGGAAAAAAGGTTATCAAAGCACGGAACAGCGAAAAATGTCTACTTTGTTGTTATTTCATGAAGTTTCATGTTAATTTCCTTGTTCTTTGACCGATTTCGAATGAATTAAGATATTATGAGCTGACAGAAAGGAAAAAAGGTTATCAAAGCACGGAACAGCGAAAAATGTCTACTTTGTTGTTATTTGATGAAATTCCACGTTAATTTCGTTGTTCTTTGAACGAATTCGAATGAATTAAGATATTTTGAAGCTGACACAGAAAGAAAAAAGGTTATCAAAACACGGAACAGCGAAAAATGTCTACTTTGTTGTTATTTCATGAAGTTCCATGTAAATTTCGTTGTTCTTTGACCGATTTCGAATGAATTAAGATATTATGAGCTGACAGAAAGAAAAAAGGTTATCAAAGCACGGAACAGCGAAAAATGTCTACTTTGTTGTTATTTGATGAAGTTTCATGTTAATTTCGTTGTTCTTTGACCGATTTCGAATGAATTAAGATATTATGAGCTGACAGCAAGGAAAAAAGGTTATCAAAGCACGGAACAGCTAAAAATGTCTACTTTGTTGTTATTTGATGAAGTTTCATGTTAATTTCGTTGTTCTTTGGCCGATTTCGAATGAATTAAGATATTATGAGCTGACAGAAAGGAAAAAAGGTTATCAAAGCACGGAACAGCGAAAAATGTCTACTTTGTTGTTATTTGATGAAATTCCACGTTAATTTCGTTGTTCTTTGAACGAATTCGAATGAATTAAGATATTTTGAAGCTGACACAGAAAGAAAAACGGTTATCGAAACACGGAACAGCGAAAAATGTCTACTTTGTTGTTATTTCATGAAGTTCCATGTAAATTTCGTTGTTCTTTGACCGATTTCGAATGAATTAAGATATTATGAGCTGACAGAAAGAAAAAAAGGTTATCAAAGCACGGAACAGCGAAAAATGTCTACTTTGTTGTTATTTGATGAAATTCCACGTTAATTTCGTTGTTCTTTGAACGAATTCGAATGAATTAAGATATTTTGAAGCTGACACAGAAAGAAAAACGGTTATCGAAACACGGAACAGCGAAAAATGTCTACTTTGTTGTTATTTCATGAAGTTCCATGTAAATTTCGTTGTTCTTTGACCGATTTCGAATGAAATAGGATATTATGAGCTCACAGAAAGAAAAAAAGATTATCAAAGCACGGAACAGCGAAAAATGTCTACTTTGTTGTTATTTGATGAAATTCCACGTTAATTTCGTTGTTCTTTCAACGAATTCGAATGAATTAAGATATTTTGAAGCTGACACAGAAAGAAAAACGGTTATCGAAACACGGAACAGCAAAAAATGTCTACTTTGTTGTTATTTCATGAAGTTCCATGTAAATTTCGTTGTTCTTTGACCGATTTCGAATGAATTAAGATATTATGAGCTGACAGAAAGAAAAAAAGGTTATCGAAACACGGAACAGCGAAAGATGTCTACTTTGTTGTTATTTCATGAAGTTCCATGTAAATTTCGTTGTTCTTTGACCGATTTCGAATGAATTAAGATATTATGAGCTGACAGAAAGAAAAAAAGGTTATCAAAGCACGGAACAGCGAAAAATGTCTACTTTGTTGTTATTTGATGAAGTTTCATGTTAATTTCGTTGTTCTTTGACCGATTTCGAATGAATTAAGATATTATGAGCTGACGGAAAGGAAAAAAGGTTATCAAAGCACGGAACAGCGAAAAATGTCTACTTTGTTGTTATTTGATGAAATTCCACGTTAATTTCGTTGTTCTTTCAACGAATTCGAATGAATTAAGATATTTTGAAGCTGACACAGAAAGAAAAACGGTTATCGAAACACGGAACAGCGAAAAATGTCTACTTTGTTGTTATTTCATGAAGTTCCATGTAAATTTCGTTGTTCTTTGACCGATTTCGAATGAATTAAGATATTATGAGCTGACAGAAAGGAAAAAAGGTTATCAAAGCACGGAACAGCGAAAAATGTCTACTTTGTTGTTATTTCATGAAGTTCCATGTAAATTTCGTTGTTCTTTGACCGATTTCGAATGAATTAAGATATTATGAGCTGACAGAAAGAAAAAAAGGTTATCAAAGCACGGAACAGCGAAAAATGTCTACTTTGCTGTTATTTGATGAAGTTTCATGTTAATTTCGTTGTTCTTTGACCGATTTCGAATGAATTAAGATATTATGAGCTGACGGAAAGGAAAAAAGGTTATCAAAGCACGGAACAGCGAAAAATGTCTACTTTGTTGTTATTTGATGAAATTCCACGTTAATTTCGTTGTTCTTTCAACGAATTCGAATGAATTAAGATATTTTGAAGCTGACACAGAAAGAAAAACGGTTATCGAAACACGGAACAGCGAAAAATGTCTACTTTGTTGTTATTTCATGAAGTTCCATGTAAATTTCGTTGTTCTTTGACCGATTTCGAATGAATTAAGATATTATGAGCTGACAGAAAGAAAAAAAGGTTATCAAAGCACGGAACAGCGAAAAATGTCTACTTTGTTGTTATTTGATGAAGTTTCATGTTAATTTCGTTGTTCTTTGACCGATTTCGAATGAATTAAGATATTATGAGCTGACAGAAAGGAAAAAAGGTTATCAAAGCACGGAACAGCGAAAAATGTCTACTTTGTTGTTATTTGATGAAGTTTCATGTTAATTTCGTTGTTCTTTGGCCGATTTCGAATGAATTAAGATATTATGAGCTGACAGAAAGAAAAAAAGGTTATCAAAGCACGGAACAGCGAAAAATGTCTACTTTGTTGTTATTTGATGAAGTTTCATGTTAATTTCGTTGTTCTTTGACCGATTTCGAATGAATTAAGATATTATGAGCTGACAGAAAGAAAAAAAGGTTATCGAAACACGGAACAGCGAAAAATGTCTACTTTGTTGTTATTTCATGAAGTTCCATGTAAATTTCGTTGTTCTTTGACCGATTTCGAATGAATTAAGATATTATGAGCTGACAGAAAGAAAAAAAGGTTATCAAAGCACGGAACAGCGAAAAATGTCTACTTTGTTGTTATTTGATGAAGTTTCATGTTAATTTCGTTGTTCTTTGACCGATTTCGAATGAATTAAGATATTATGAGCTGACGGAAAGGAAAAAAGGTTATCAAAGCACGGAACAGCGAAAAATGTCTACTTTGTTGTTATTTGATGAAATTCCACGTTAATTTCGTTGTTCTTTCAACGAATTCGAATGAATTAAGATATTTTGAAGCTGACACAGAAAGAAAAACGGTTATCGAAACACGGAACAGCGAAAAATGTCTACTTTGTTGTTATTTCATGAAGTTCCATGTAAATTTCGTTGTTCTTTGACCGATTTCGAATGAATTAAGATATTATGAGCTGACAGAAAGGAAAAAAGGTTATCAAAGCACGGAACAGCGAAAAATGTCTACTTTGTTGTTATTTCATGAAGTTCCATGTAAATTTCGTTGTTCTTTGACCGATTTCGAATGAATTAAGATATTATGAGCTGACAGAAAGAAAAAAAGGTTATCAAAGCACGGAACAGCGAAAAATGTCTACTTTGCTGTTATTTGATGAAGTTTCATGTTAATTTCGTTGTTCTTTGACCGATTTCGAATGAATTAAGATATTATGAGCTGACGGAAAGGAAAAAAGGTTATCAAAGCACGGAACAGCGAAAAATGTCTACTTTGTTGTTATTTGATGAAATTCCACGTTAATTTCGTTGTTCTTTCAACGAATTCGAATGAATTAAGATATTTTGAAGCTGACACAGAAAGAAAAACGGTTATCGAAACACGGAACAGCGAAAAATGTCTACTTTGTTGTTATTTCATGAAGTTCCATGTAAATTTCGTTGTTCTTTGACCGATTTCGAATGAATTAAGATATTATGAGCTGACAGAAAGAAAAAAAGGTTATCAAAGCACGGAACAGCGAAAAATGTCTACTTTGTTGTTATTTGATGAAGTTTCATGTTAATTTCGTTGTTCTTTGACCGATTTCGAATGAATTAAGATATTATGAGCTGACAGAAAGGAAAAAAGGTTATCAAAGCACGGAACAGCGAAAAATGTCTACTTTGTTGTTATTTGATGAAGTTTCATGTTAATTTCGTTGTTCTTTGGCCGATTTCGAATGAATTAAGATATTATGAGCTGACAGAAAGAAAAAAAGGTTATCAAAGCACGGAACAGCGAAAAATGTGTACTTTGTTGTTATTTGATGAAGTTTCATGTTAATTTCGTTGTTCTTTGACCGATTTCGAATGAATTAAGATATTATGAGCTGACAGAAAGAAAAAAAGGTTATCAAAGCACGGAACAGCGAAAAATGTCTACTTTGTTGTTATTTGATGAAATTCCACGTTAATTTCGTTGTTCTTTGAACGAATTCGAATGAATTAAGATATTTTGAAGCTGACACAGAAAGAAAAACGGTTATCGAAACACGGAACAGCGAAAAATGTCTACTTTGTTGTTATTTCATGAAGTTCCATGTAAATTTCGTTGTTCTTTGACCGATTTCGAATGAATTAAGATATTATGAGCTGACAGAAAGAAAAAAGGTTATCAAAGCACGGAACAGCGAAAAATGTCTACTTTGTTGTTATTTGATGAAATTCCACGTTAATTTCGTTGTTCTTTGAACGAATTCGAATGAATTAAGATATTTTGAAGCTGACACAGAAAGAAAAACGGTTATCGAAACACGGAACAGCGAAAAATGTCTACTTTGTTGTTATTTCATGAAGTTCCATGTAAATTTCGTTGTTCTTTGACCGATTTCGAATGAATTAAGATATTATGAGCTGACAGAAAGAAAAAAGGTTATCAAAGCACGGAACAGCGAAAAATGTCTACTTTGTTGTTATTTGATGAAATTCCACGTTAATTTCGTTGTTCTTTGAACGAATTCGAATGAATTAAGATATTTTGAAGCTGACACAGAAAGAAAAACGGTTATCGAAACACGGAACAGCGAAAAATGTCTACTTTGTTGTTATTTCATGAAGTTCCATGTAAATTTCGTTGTTCTTTGACCGATTTCGAATGAATTAAGATATTATGAGCTGACAGAAAGAAAAAAAGGTTATCAAAGCACGGAACAGCGAAAAATGTCTACTTTGTTGTTATTTGATGAAATTCCACGTTAATTTCGTTGTTCTTTGAACGAATTCGAATGAATTAAGATATTATGAGCTGACAGAAAGGAAAAAAAGTTATCAAAGCACGGAACAGCGAAAAATGTCTACTTTGTTGTTATTTGATGAAGTTTCATGTTAATTTCGTTGTTCTTTGACCGATTTCGAATGAATTAAGATATTATGAGCTGACAGAAAGGAAAAAAGGTTATCAAAGCACGGAACAGCGAAAAATGTCTACTTTGTTGTTATTTGATGAAATTCCACGTTAATTTCGTTGTTCTTTCAACGAATTCGAATGAATTAAGATATTTTGAAGCTGACACAGAAAGAAAAACTGTTATCGAAACACGGAACAGCGAAAAATGTCTACTTTGTTGTTATTTCATGAAGTTCCATGTAAATTTCGTTGTTCTTTGACCGATTTCGAATGAATTAAGATATTATGAGCTGACAGAAAGGAAAAAAGGTTATCAAAGCACGGAACAGCGAAAAATGTCTACTTTGTTGTTATTTGATGAAATTCCACGTTAATTTCGTTGTTCTTTCAACGAATTCGAATGAATTAAGATATTTTGAAGCTGACACAGAAAGAAAAACGGTTATCGAAACACGGAACAGCGAAAAATGTCTACTTTGTTGTTATTTCATGAAGTTCCATGTAAATTTCGTTGTTCTTTGACCGATTTCGAATGAATTAAGATATTATGAGCTGACAGAAAGAAAAAAAGGTTATCAAAGCACGGAACAGCGAAAAATGTCTACTTTGTTGTTATTTGATGAAATTCCACGTTAATTTCGTTGTTCTTTGAACGAATTCGAATGAATTAAGATATTTTGAAGCTGACACAGAAAGAAAAACGGTTATCGAAACACGGAACAGCGAAAAATGTCTACTTTGTTGTTATTTCATGAAGTTCCATGTAAATTTCGTTGTTCTTTGACCGATTTCGAATGAAATAGGATATTATGAGCTGACAGAAAGAAAAAAAGATTATCAAAGCACGGAACAGCGAAAAATGTCTACTTTGTTGTTATTTGATGAAATTCCACGTTAATTTCGTTGTTCTTTCAACGAATTCGAATGAATTAAGATATTTTGAAGCTGACACAGAAAGAAAAACGGTTATCGAAACACGGAACAGCGAAAAATGTCTACTTTGTTGTTATTTCATGAAGTTCCATGTAAATTTCGTTGTTCTTTGACCGATTTCGAATGAATTAAGATATTATGAGCTGACAGAAAGAAAAAAAGGTTATCAAAGCACGGAACAGCGAAAAATGTCTACTTTGTTGTTATTTGATGAAGTTTCATGTTAATTTCGTTGTTCTTTGACCGATTTCGAATGAATTAAGATATTATGAGCTGACGGAAAGGAAAAAAGGTTATCAAAGCACGGAACAGCGAAAAATGTCTACTTTGTTGTTATTTGATGAAATTCCACGTTAATTTCGTTGTTCTTTCAACGAATTCGAATGAATTAAGATATTTTGAAGCTGACACAGAAAGAAAAACGGTTATCGAAACACGGAACAGCGAAAAATGTCTACTTTGTTGTTATTTCATGAAGTTCCATGTAAATTTCGTTGTTCTTTGACCGATTTCGAATGAATTAAGATATTATGAGCTGACAGAAAGGAAAAAGGGTTATCAAAGCACGGAACAGCGAAAAATGTCTACTTTGTTGTTATTTGATGAAGTTTCATGTTAATTTCGTTGTTCTTTGGCCGATTTCGAATGAATTAAGATATTATGAGCTGACAGAAAGGAAAAAAGGTTATCAAAGCACGGAACAGCGAAAAATGTCTACTTTGTTGTTATTTGATGAAGTTTCATGTTAATTTCTTTGTTCTTTGACCGATTTCGAATGAAATAGGATATTATGAGCTGACAGAAAGAAAAAAAGATTATCAAAGCACGGAACAGCGAAAAATGTGTACTTTGTTGTTATTTGATGAAGTTTCATGTTAATTTCGTTGTTCTTTGACCGATTTCGAATGAATTAAGATATTATGAGCTGACAGAAAAGAAAAAAGGTTATCAAAGCACGGAACAGCGAAAAATGTGTACTTTGTTGTTATTTGATGAAGTTTCATGTTAATTTCGTTGTTCTTTGACCGATTTCGAATGAATTAAGATATTATGAGCTGACAGAAAGGAAAAAAGGTTATCAAAGCACGGAACAGCGAAAAATGTCTACTTTGTTGTTATTTGATGAAGTTTCATGTTAATTTCGTTGTTCTTTGACCGATTTCGAATGAATTAAGATATTATGAGCTGACAGAAAGGAAAAAAGGTTATCAAAGCACGGAACAGCGAAAAATGTCTACTTTGTTGTTATTTGATGAAGTTTCATGTTAATTTCGTTGTTCTTTGACCGATTTCGAATGAATTAAGATATTATGAGCTGACAGAAAGGAAAAAAGGTTATCAAAGCACGGAACAGCGAAAAATGTCTACTTTGTTGTTATTTGATGAAGTTTCATGTTAATTTCGTTGTTCTTTGACCGATTTCGAATGAATTAAGATATTATGAGCTGACAGAAAGGAAAAAAGGTTATCAAAGCACGGAACAGCGAAAAATGTCTACTTTGTCGTTATTTGATGAAGTTTCATGTTAATTTCGTTGTTCTTTGACCGATTTCGAATGAATTAAGATATTATGAGCTGACAGAAAGGAAAAAAGGTTATCAAAGCACGGAACAGCGAAAAATGTCTACTTTGTTGTTATTTGATGAAATTCCACGTTAATTTCGTCGTTCTTTCAACGAATTCGAATGAATTAAGATATTTTGAAGCTGACACAGAAAGAAAAACGGTTATCGAAACACGGAACAGCGAAAAATGTCTACTTTGTTGTTATTTCATGAAGTTCCATGTAAATTTCGTTGTTCTTTGACCGATTTCGAATGAATTAAGATATTATGAGCTGACAGAAAGGAAAAAAGGTTATCAAAGCACGGAACAGCGAAAAATGTCTACTTTGTTGTTATTTGATGAAGTTTCATGTTAATTTCTTTGTTCTTTGACCGATTTCGAATGAATTAAGATATTATGAGCTGACAGAAAGGAAAAAAGGTTATCAAAGCACGGAACAGCGAAAAATGTCTACTTTGTTGTTGTTTGATGAAGTTCCATGTAAATTTCGTTGTTCTTTGACCGATTTCGAATGAATTAAGATATTATGAGCTGACAGAAAGGAAAAAAGGTTATCAAAGCACGGAACAGCGAAAAATGTCTACTTTGTTGTTATTTGATGAAATTCCACGTTAATTTCGTTGTTCTTTGAACGAATTCGAATAAATTAAGATATTTTGAAGCTGACACAGAAAGAAAAACGGTTATCGAAACACGGAACAGCGAAAAATGTCTACTTTGTTGTTATTTCATGAAGTTCCATGTAAATTTCGTTGTTCTTTGACCGATTTCGAATGAATTAAGATATTATGAGCTGACAGAAAGAAAAAAAGGTTATCAAAGCACGGAACAGCGAAAAATGTGTACTTTGTTGTTATTTGATGATGTTTCATGTTAATTTCGTTGTTCTTTGACCGATTTCGAATGAATTAAGATATTATGAGCTGACAGCAAGGAAAAAAGGTTATCAAAGCACGGAACAGCTAAAAATGTCTACTTTGTTGTTATTTGATGAAGTTTCATGTTAATTTCGTTGTTCTTTGACCGATTTCGAATGAATTAAGATATTATGAGCTGACAGAAAGAAAAAAAGGTTATCAAAGCACGGAACAGCGAAAAATGTCTACTTTGTTGTTATTTGATGAAGTTTCATGTTAATTTCGTTGTTCTTTGGCCGATTTCGAATGAATTAAGATATTATGAGCTGACAGAAAGGAAAAAAGGTTATCAAAGCACGGAACAGCGAAAAATGTCTACTTTGTTGTTATTTGATGAAGTTTCATGTTAATTTCGTTGTTCTTTGACCGATTTCGAATGAATTAAGATATTATGAGCTGGCAGAAAGGAAAAAAGGTTATCAAAGCACGGAACAGCGAAAAATGTCTACTTTGTTATTATTTGATGAAGTTCCATTTAAATTTCGTTGTTCTTTGACCGATTTCGAATGAATTAAGATATTATGAGCTGACAGAAAGAAAAAAAGGTTATCAAAGCACGGAACAGCGAAAAATGTCTACTTTGTTGTTATTTGATGAAGTTTCATGTTAATTTCTTTGTTCTTTGACCGATTTCGAATGAAATAGGATATTATGAGCTGACAGAAAGAAAAAAAGATTATCAAAGCACGGAACAGCGAAAAATGTGTACTTTGTTGTTATTTGATGAAGTTTCATGTTAATTTCGTTGTTCTTTGACCGATTTCGCATGAATTAAGATATTATGAGCTCACAGAAAGGAAAAAAGGTTATCAAAGCACGGAACAGCGAAAAATGTGTACTTTGTTGTTATTTGATGAAGTTTCATGTTAATTTCGTTGTTCTTTGACCGATTTCGAATGAATTAAGATATTATGAGCTGACAGAAAGAAAAAAAGGTTATCAAAGCACGGAACAGCGAAAAATGTCTACTTTGTTGTTATTTGATGAAATTCCACGTTAATTTCGTTGTTCTTTGAACGAATTCGAATGAATTAAGATATTTTGAAGCTGACACAGAAAGAAAAACGGTTATCGAAACACGGAACAGCGAAAAATGTCTACTTTGTTGTTATTTGATGAAGTTTCATGTTAATTTCGTTGTTCTTTGGCCGATTTCGAATGAATTAAGATATTATGAGCTCACAGAAAGGAAAAAAGGTTATCAAAGCACGGAACAGCGAAAAATGTCTACTTTGTTGTTATTTGATGAAGTTTCATGTTAATTTCGTTGTTCTTTGACCGATTTCGAATGAATTAAGATATTATGAGCTGACAGAAAGAAAAAAAGGTTATCAAAGCACGGAACAGCGAAAAATGTCTACTTTGTTGTTATTTGATGAAGTTTCATGTTAATTTCGTTGTTCTTTGACCGATTTCGAATGAATTAAGATATTATGAGCTGACAGCAAGGAAAAAAGGTTATCAAAGCACGGAACAGCTAAAAATGTCTACTTTGTTGTTATTTGATGAAGTTTCATGTTAATTTCGTTGTTCTTTGACCGATTTCGAATGAATTAAGATATTATGAGCTGACAGAAAGAAAAAAAGGTTATCAAAGCACGGAACAGCGAAAAATGTCTACTTTGTTGTTATTTGATGAAGTTTAATGTTAATTTCGTTGTTCTTTGGCCGATTTCGAATGAATTAAGATATTATGAGCTGACAGAAAGGAAAAAAGGTTATCAAAGCACGGAACAGCGAAAAATGTCTACTTTGTTGTTATTTGATGAAGTTTCATGTTAATTTCGTTGTTCTTTGACCGATTTCGAATGAATTAAGATATTATGAGCTGACAGAAAGAAAAAAAGGTTATCAAAGCACGGAACAGCGAAAAATGTCTACTTTGTTGTTATTTGATGAAGTTTCATGTTAATTTCGTTGTTCTTTGGCCGATTTCGAATGAATTAAGATATTATGAGCTGACAGAAAGGAAAAAAGGTTATCAAAGCACGGAACAGCGAAAAATGTCTACTTTGTTGTTATTTGATGAAGTTTCATGTTAATTTCGTTGTTCTTTGACCGATTTCGAATGAATTAAGATATTATGAGCTGACAGAAAGAAAAAAAGGTTATCAAAGCACGGAACAGCGAAAAATGTCTACTTTGTTGTTATTTGATGAAGTTTCATGTTAATTTCGTTGTTCTTTGACCGATTTCGAATGAATTAAGATATTATGAGCTGACAGCAAGGAAAAAAGGTTATCAAAGCACGGAACAGCTAAAAATGTCTACTTTGTTGTTATTTGATGAAGTTTCATGTTAATTTCGTTGTTCTTTGACCGATTCCGAATGAATTAAGATATTATGAGCTGACAGAAAGGAAAAAAGGTTATCAAAGCACGGAACAGCGAAAAATGTCTACTTTGTTGTTATTTGATGAAGTTTCATGTTAATTTCGTTGTTCTTTGACCGATTTCGAATGAATTAATATATTATGAGCTGACAGAAAGGAAAAAAGGTTATCAAAGCACGGAACAGCGAAAAATGTCTACTTTGTTGTTATTTGATGAAATTCCACGTTAATTTCGTTGTTCTTTCAACGAATTCGAATGAATTAAGATATTTTGAAGCTGACACAGAAAGAAAAACGGTTATCGAAACACGGAACAGCGAAAAATGTCTACTTTGTTGTTATTTCATGAAGTTCCATGTAAATTTCGTTGTTCTTTGACCGATTTCGAATGAATTAAGATATTATGAGCTGACAGAAAGGAAAAAAGGTTATCAAAGCACGGAACAGCGAAAAATGTCTACTTTGTTGTTATTTGATGAAGTTTCATGTTAATTTCTTTGTTCTTTGACCGATTTCGAATGAATTAAGATATTATGAGCTGACAGAAAGGAAAAAAGGTTATCAAAGCACGGAACAGCGAAAAATGTCTACTTTGTTGTTATTTGATGAAGTTCCATTTAAATTTCGTTGTTCTTTGACCGATTTCGAATGAATTAAGATATTATGAGCTGACAGAAAGAAAAAAAGGTTATCAAAGCACGGAACAGCGAAAAATGTCTACTTTGTTGTTATTTGATGAAGTTTCATGTTAATTTCGTTGTTCTTTGACCGATTTCGAATGAATTAAGATATTATGAGCTGACAGAAAGGAAAAAAGGTTATCAAAGCACGGAACAGCGAAAAATGTCTACTTTGTTGTTATTTGATGAAATTACACGTTAATTTCGTTGTTCTTTGAACGAATTCGAATGAATTAAGATATTTTGAAGCTGACACAGAAAGAAAAACGGTTATCGAAACACGGAATAGCGAAAAATGTCTACTTTGTTGTTATTTGATGAAGTTTCATGTTAATTTCGTTGTTCTTTGACCGATTTCGAATGAATTAAGATATTATGAGCTGACAGAAAGGAAAAAAGGTTATCAAAGCACGGAACAGCAAAAAATGTCTACTTTGTTGTTATTTCATGAAGTTTCATGTTAATTTCGTTGTTCTTTGACCGATTTCGAATGAATTAAGATATTATGAGCTGACAGAAAGAAAAAAAGGTTATCAAAGCACGGAACAGCGAAAAATGTCTACTTTGTTGTTATTTGATGAAGTTTCATGTTAATTTCGTTGTTCTTTGGCCGATTTCGAATGAATTAAGATATTATGAGCTGACAGAAAGGAAAAAAGGTTATCAAAGCATGGAACAGCGAAAAATGTCTACTTTGTTGTTATTTGATGAAATTCCACGTTAATTTCGTTGTTCTTTGAACGAATTCGAATGAATTAAGATATTTTGAAGCTGACACAGAAAGAAAAACGGTTATCGAAACACGGAACAGCGAAAAATGTCTACTTTGTTGTTATTTCATGAAGTTCCATGTAAATTTCGTTGTTCTTTGACCGATTTCGAATGAATTAAGATATTATGAGCTGACAGAAAGGAAAAAAGGTTATCAAAGCACGGAACAGCGAAAAATGTCTACTTTGTTGTTATTTAATGCAGTTTCATGTAAATTTCGTTGTTCTTTGACCGATTTCGAATGAAATAGGATATTATGAGCTGACAGAAAGAAAAAAAGATTATCAAAGCACGGAACAGCGAAAAATGTCTACTTTGTTGTTATTTGATGAAGTTTCATGTAAATTTCGTTGTTCTTTGACCGATTTCGAATGAAATAGGATATTATGAGCTGACAGAAAGAAAAACGGTTATCGAAACACGGAACAGCGAAAAATTTCTACTTTGTTGTTATTTGATGAAGTTTCATGTTAATTTCGTTGTTCTTTGACCGATTTCGAATGAATTAAGATATTATGAGCTGACAGAAAGGAAAAAAGGTTATCAAAGCACGGAACAGCGAAAAATGTCTACTTTGTTGTTATTTGATGAAGTTTCATGTTAATTTCGTTGTTCTTTGGCCGATTTCGAATGAATTAAGATATTATGAGCTGACAGAAAGAAAAAAAGGTTATCAAAGCACGGAACAGCGAAAAATGTCTACTTAGTTGTTATTTGATGAAGTTTCATGTTAATTTCGTTGTTCTTTGACCGATTTCGAATGAATTAAGATATTATGAGCTGACAGAAAGGAAAAAAGGTTATCAAAGCACGGAACAGCGAAAAATGTCTACTTTGTTGTTATTTGATGAAGTTTCATGTTAATTTCGTTGTTCTTTGACCGATTTCGAATGAATTAAGATATTATGAGCTGACAGAAAGAAAAAAAGGTTATCAAAGCACGGAACAGCGAAAAATGTCTACTTTGTTGTTATTTGATGAAGTTTCATGTTAATTTCGTTGTTCTTTGACCGATTTCGAATGAATTAAGATATTATGAGCTGACAGAAAGAAAAAAAGGTTATCAAA
>CAJVCO010000291.1:0-29068 GCA_910595825.1 Philhelius pedissequus
AATAGAATAGAATAGAATAGAATAGAATAGAATAGAATAGAATAGAATAGAATAGAATAGAATAGAATAGAATAGAATAGAATAGAATAGAATAGAATAGAATAGAATAGAATAGAATAGAATAGAATAGAATAGAATAGAATAGAATAGAATAGAATAGAATAGAATAGAATAGAATAGAATAGAATAGAATAGAATAGAATAGAATAGAATAGAATAGAATAGAATAGAATAGAATAGAATAGAATAGAATAGAATAGAATAGAATAGAATAGAATAGAATAGAATAGAAGAGAATAGAATAGAATAGAATAGAATAGAATAGAATAGAATAGAATAGAATAGAATAGAATAGAATAGAATAGAATAGAATAGAATAGAATAGAATAGAATAGAATAGAATAGAATAGAATAGAATAGAATAGAATAGAATAGAATAGAATAGAATAGAATAGAATAGAATAGAATAGAATAGAATAGAATAGAATAGAATAGAATAGAATAGAATAGAATAGAATAGAATAGAATAGAATAGAATAGAATAGAATAGAATAGAATAGAATAGAATAGAATAGAAGAGAATAGAATAGAATAGAATAGAATAGAATAGAATAGAATAGAATAGAATAGAATAGAATAGAATAGAATAGAATAGAATAGAATAGAATAGAATAGAATAGAATAGAATAGAATAGAATAGAATAGAATAGAATAGAATAGAATAGAATAGAATAGAATAGAATAGAATAGAATAGAATAGAATAGAATAGAATAGAATAGAATAGAATAGAATAGAATAGAATAGAATAGAATAGAATAGAATAGAATAGAATAGAATAGAATAGAATAGAATAGAATAGAATAGAATAGAATAGAATAGAATAGAATAGAATAGAATAGAATAGAATAGAATAGAATAGAATAGAATAGAATAGAATAGAATAGAATAGAATAGAATAGAATAGAATAGAATAGAATAGAATAGAATAGAATAGAATAGAATAGAATAGAATAGAATAGAATAGAATAGAATAGAATAGAATAGAATAGAATAGAATAGAATAGAATAGAATAGAATAGAATAGAATAGAATAGAATAGAATAGAATAGAATAGAATAGAATAGAATAGAATAGAATAGAATAGAATAGAATAGAATAGAATAGAATAGAATAGAATAGAATAGAATAGAATAGAATAGAATAGAATAGAATAGAATAGAATAGAATAGAATAGAATAGAATAGAATAGAATAGAATAGAATAGAATAGAATAGAATAGAATAGAATAGAATAGATTAGAATAGAATAGAATAGAATAGAATAGAATAGAATAGATACATATCAGCTGTTATCATTCGATCTTCAAGTTCTCTCATAAAATTGTTGGTTAGTTATGTATTTTGTCAATATCACTCACAGTGCATATAAGTGTTACTTGTTCATTTTCAATTTTGCGAGCTAATATCTTACCAGATGATTCCTACACAAACTTCCAATTGCACTCTCTAGCTTTGTTTTTGGCAAGCCAAAGCAAGTGTTTGTTAGTGGGTGTAAGATGGTTATTTACAATAACATCTGCGTCGCTTCCACTTCTCTGTTTCTCTCGCTGAGTCGTTTTTGCATGTCTAATAAAATTTTGCTTACATGCGTAGCTTGTAAACGAAACAATGATAGCTGGTCTCTGTGGATTTTTTGTTTTTGTTCTGTAAACATCTGTAACTTCGTGGGGTTGGATAGGACAGTTAATGGTCTCTCCCAATTGTTGAACTATATTAATTAGGTTTTCATTTGTTGTTGGTATAATGTTTTTTATTTCTATGTTTGATTTAAGTAGGTGTTGTTCAAGTGTGTTTATTTTTGTTTCCATTGTGTATATTACTGCATCTTTTTTTAAATTGTTTTCTTTTAATTCTTTTATTTCATTTGATAATTTCTTTATCAAATCACTGTTTTCGGTTATGTTTTTATTTATTTCATCGTATTTGCTGGCTTCAAAATCACAGCTTGATTTTATTTCTGCCATTTGTTTTCTCATTTCTTTTAGTTCTTGTAGTATTGTTATATTGAAGCTCCCTCCTTCGTCTTGTTTAGTGCTCGCTTCAGGAGAAGATATACTTCGTGTTCGCTTCGTTGGTGGTTGATTGGGGGTTTTCGCTGCTGATCCCATCACGTTGGCTACTTCCTTCCTGCATGCTGAGCACCTCCACTCCTTTTTTTTCGTTGCAGACATTGTTCTATATGATCTTTCAGTGATAGTTGTGCATTGAAAGTGCATTTTTCCATCACATTTAAAACAGGTAACAAAATCACCATGAGAGGGGAGATCAGAAGAACACTCACTGCATAAACTCATGTTTACAATGATAAAAAGGTTTAAATGTATGAGAGTATTGACAAAGGATTTATGTATGTAAAAAAAAACAACGGGAAAAAAACCAAAATTGAATTAATTTTGTAGGGCCAATTTAATAATTTTAGGGATTTAATTTAATAAATTAATCACTAGAGATTTGATTTAAATAAAGTCACTGAATGTTTTAAAATTGTTTTGTAATCACTAAAGGCAATTTGAGGACTTAAAAGGCACTTTTTTTTTTTTAGATTTGACTGGGAGCTTACTAAGAAACACAACAAATCAATTCAAGAAAACGAATAGAATAGAATAGGAGAAAACGAATAGAATAGAATAGGAATAGAATAGAATAGAATAGAATAGAATAGAATAGAATAGAATAGAATAGAATAGAATAGAATAGAATAGAATAGAATAGAATAGAATAGAATAGAATAGAATAGAATAGAATAGGAATAGAATAGAATAGAATAGAATAGAATAGAATAGAATAGAATAGAATAGAATAGAATAGAATAGAATAGAATAGAATAGAATAGAATAGAATAGAATAGAATAGAATAGAATAGAATAGAATAGAATAGAATAGAATAGAATAGAATAGAATAGAATAGAATAGAATAGAATAGAATAGAATAGAATAGAATAGAATAGAATAGAATAGAATAGAATAGAATAGAATAGAATAGAATAGAATAGAATAGAATAGAATAGAATAGAATAGAATAGAATAGAATAGAATAGAATAGAATAGAATAGAATAGAATAGAATAGAATAGAATAGAATAGAATAGAATAGAATAGAATAGAATAGAATAGAATAGAATAGAATAGAATAGAATAGAATAGAATAGAATAGAATAGAATAGAATAGAATAGAATAGAATAGAATAGAATAGAATAGAATAGAATAGAATAGAATAGAATAGAATAGAATAGAATAGAATAGAATAGAATAGAATAGAATAGAATAGAATAGAATAGAATAGAATAGAATAGAATAGAATAGAATAGAATAGAATAGAATAGAATAGAATAGAATAGAATAGAATAGAATAGAATAGAATAGAATAGAATAGAATAGAATAGAATAGAATAGAATAGAATAGAATAGAATAGAATAGAATAGAATAGAATAGAATAGAATAGAATAGAATAGAATAGAATAGAATAGAATAGAATAGAATAGAATAGAATAGAATAGAATAGAATAGAATAGAATAGAATAGAATAGAATAGAATAGAATAGAATAGAATAGAATAGAATAGAATAGAATAGAATAGAATAGAATAGAATAGAATAGAATAGAATAGAATAGAATAGAATAGAATAGAATAGAATAGAATAGAATAGAATAGAATAGAATAGAATAGAATAGAATAGAATAGAATAGAATAGAATAGAATAGAATAGAATAGAATAGAATAGAATAGAATAGAATAGAATAGAATAGAATAGAATAGAATAGAATAGAATAGAATAGAATAGAATAGAATAGAATAGAATAGAATAGAATAGAATAGAATAGAATAGAATAGAATAGAATAGAATAGAATAGAATAGAATAGAATAGAATAGAATAGAATAGAATAGAATAGAATAGAATAGAATAGAATAGAATAGAATAGAATAGAATAGAATAGAATAGAATAGAATAGAATAGAATAGAATAGAATAGAATAGAATAGAATAGAATAGAATAGAATAGAATAGAATAGAATAGAATAGAATAGAATAGAATAGAATAGAATAGAATAGAATAGAATAGAATAGAATAGAATAGAATAGAATAGAATAGAATAGAATAGAATAGAATAGAATAGAATAGAATAGAATAGAATAGAATAGAATAGAATAGAATAGAATAGAATAGAATAGAATAGAATAGAATAGAATAGAATAGAATAGAATAGAATAGAATAGAATAGAATAGAATAGAATAGAATAGAATAGAATAGAATAGAATAGAATAGAATAGAATAGAATAGAATAGAATAGAATAGAATAGAATAGAATAGAATAGAATAGAATAGAATAGAATAGAATAGAATAGAATAGAATAGAATAGAATAGAATAGAATAGAATAGAATAGAATAGAATAGAATAGAATAGAATAGAATAGAATAGAATAGAATAGAATAGAATAGAATAGAATAGAATAGAATAGAATAGAATAGAATAGAATAGAATAGAATAGAATAGAATAGAATAGAATAGAATAGAATAGAATAGAATAGAATAGAATAGAATAGAATAGAATAGAATAGAATAGAATAGAATAGAATAGAATAGAATAGAATAGAATAGAATAGAATAGAATAGAATAGAATAGAATAGAATAGAATAGAATAGAATAGAATAGAATAGAATAGAATAGAATAGAATAGAATAGAATAGAATAGAATAGAATAGAATAGAATAGAATAGAATAGAATAGAATAGAATAGAATAGAATAGAATAGAATAGAATAGAATAGAATAGAATAGAATAGAATAGAATAGAATAGAATAGAATAGAATAGAATAGAATAGAATAGAATAGAATAGAATAGAATAGAATAGAATAGAATAGAATAGAATAGAATAGAATAGAATAGAATAGAATAGAATAGAATAGAATAGAATAGAATAGAATAGAATAGAATAGAATAGAATAGAATAGAATAGAATAGAATAGAATAGAATAGAATAGAATAGAATAGAATAGAATAGAATAGAATAGAATAGAATAGAATAGAATAGAATAGAATAGAATAGAATAGAATAGAATAGAATAGAATAGAATAGAATAGAATAGAATAGAATAGAATAGAATAGAATAGAATAGAATAGAATAGAATAGAATAGAATAGAATAGAATAGAATAGAATAGAATAGAATAGAATAGAATAGAATAGAATAGAATAGAATAGAATAGAATAGAATAGAATAGAATAGAATAGAATAGAATAGAATAGAATAGAATAGAATAGAATAGAATAGAATAGAATAGAATAGAATAGAATAGAATAGAATAGAATAGAATAGAATAGAATAGAATAGAATAGAATAGAATAGAATAGAATAGAATAGAATAGAATAGAATAGAATAGAATAGAATAGAATAGAATAGAATAGAATAGAATAGAATAGAATAGAATAGAATAGAATAGAATAGAATAGAATAGAATAGAATAGAATAGAATAGAATAGAATAGAATAGAATAGAATAGAATAGAATAGAATAGAATAGAATAGAATAGAATAGAATAGAATAGAATAGAATAGAATAGAATAGAATAGAATAGAATAGAATAGAATAGAATAGAATAGAATAGAATAGAATAGAATAGAATAGAATAGAATAGAATAGAATAGAATAGAATAGAATAGAATAGAATAGAATAGAATAGAATAGAATAGAATAGAATAGAATAGAATAGAATAGAATAGAATAGAATAGAATAGAATAGAATAGAATAGAATAGAATAGAATAGAATAGAATAGAATAGAATAGAATAGAATAGAATAGAATAGAATAGAATAGAATAGAATAGAATAGAATAGAATAGAATAGAATAGAATAGAATAGAATAGAATAGAATAGAATAGAATAGAATAGAATAGAATAGAATAGAATAGAATAGAATAGAATAGAATAGAATAGAATAGAATAGAATAGAATAGAATAGAATAGAATAGAATAGAATAGAATAGAATAGAATAGAATAGAATAGAATAGAATAGAATAGAATAGAATAGAATAGAATAGAATAGAATAGAATAGAATAGAATAGAATAGAATAGAATAGAATAGAATAGAATAGAATAGAATAGAATAGAATAGAATAGAATAGAATAGAATAGAATAGAATAGAATAGAATAGAATAGAATAGAATAGAATAGAATAGAATAGAATAGAATAGAATAGAATAGAATAGAATAGAATAGAATAGAATAGAATAGAATAGAATAGAATAGAATAGAATAGAATAGAATAGAATAGAATAGAATAGAATAGAATAGAATAGAATAGAATAGAATAGAATAGAATAGAATAGAATAGAATAGAATAGAATAGAATAGAATAGAATAGAATAGAATAGAATAGAATAGAATAGAATAGAATAGAATAGAATAGAATAGAATAGAATAGAATAGAATAGAATAGAATAGAATAGAATAGAATAGAATAGAATAGAATAGAATAGAATAGAATAGAATAGAATAGAATAGAATAGAATAGAATAGAATAGAATAGAATAGAATAGAATAGAATAGAATAGAATAGAATAGAATAGAATAGAATAGAATAGAATAGAATAGAATAGAATAGAATAGAATAGAATAGAATAGAATAGAATAGAATAGAATAGAATAGAATAGAATAGAATAGAATAGAATAGAATAGAATAGAATAGAATAGAATAGAATAGAATAGAATAGAATAGAATAGAATAGAATAGAATAGAATAGAATAGAATAGAATAGAATAGAATAGAATAGAATAGAATAGAATAGAATAGAATAGAATAGAATAGAATAGAATAGAATAGAATAGAATAGAATAGAATAGAATAGAATAGAATAGAATAGAATAGAATAGAATAGAATAGAATAGAATAGAATAGAATAGAATAGAATAGAATAGAATAGAATAGAATAGAATAGAATAGAATAGAATAGAATAGAATAGAATAGAATAGAATAGAATAGAATAGAATAGAATAGAATAGAATAGAATAGAATAGAATAGAATAGAATAGAATAGAATAGAATAGAATAGAATAGAATAGAATAGAATAGAATAGAATAGAATAGAATAGAATAGAATAGAATAGAATAGAATAGAATAGAATAGAATAGAATAGAATAGAATAGAATAGAATAGAATAGAATAGAATAGAATAGAATAGAATAGAATAGAATAGAATAGAATAGAATAGAATAGAATAGAATAGAATAGAATAGAATAGAATAGAATAGAATAGAATAGAATAGAATAGAATAGAATAGAATAGAATAGAATAGAATAGAATAGAATAGAATAGAATAGAATAGAATAGAATAGAATAGAATAGAATAGAATAGAATAGAATAGAATAGAATAGAATAGAATAGAATAGAATAGAATAGAATAGAATAGAATAGAATAGAATAGAATAGAATAGAATAGAATAGAATAGAATAGAATAGAATAGAATAGAATAGAATAGAATAGAATAGAATAGAATAGAATAGAATAGAATAGAATAGAATAGAATAGAATAGAATAGAATAGAATAGAATAGAATAGAATAGAATAGAATAGAATAGAATAGAATAGAATAGAATAGAATAGAATAGAATAGAATAGAATAGAATAGAATAGAATAGAATAGAATAGAATAGAATAGAATAGAATAGAATAGAATAGAATAGAATAGAATAGAATAGAATAGAATAGAATAGAATAGAATAGAATAGAATAGAATAGAATAGAATAGAATAGAATAGAATAGAATAGAATAGAATAGAATAGAATAGAATAGAATAGAATAGAATAGAATAGAATAGAATAGAATAGAATAGAATAGAATAGAATAGAATAGAATAGAATAGAATAGAATAGAATAGAATAGAATAGAATAGAATAGAATAGAATAGAATAGAATAGAATAGAATAGAATAGAATAGAATAGAATAGAATAGAATAGAATAGAATAGAATAGAATAGAATAGAATAGAATAGAATAGAATAGAATAGAATAGAATAGAATAGAATAGAATAGAATAGAATAGAATAGAATAGAATAGAATAGAATAGAATAGAATAGAATAGAATAGAATAGAATAGAATAGAATAGAATAGAATAGAATAGAATAGAATAGAATAGAATAGAATAGAATAGAATAGAATAGAATAGAATAGAATAGAATAGAATAGAATAGAATAGAATAGAATAGAATAGAATAGAATAGAATAGAATAGAATAGAATAGAATAGAATAGAATAGAATAGAATAGAATAGAATAGAATAGAATAGAATAGAATAGAATAGAATAGAATAGAATAGAATAGAATAGAATAGAATAGAATAGAATAGAATAGAATAGAATAGAATAGAATAGAATAGAATAGAATAGAATAGAATAGAATAGAATAGAATAGAATAGAATAGAATAGAATAGAATAGAATAGAATAGAATAGAATAGAATAGAATAGAATAGAATAGAATAGAATAGAATAGAATAGAATAGAATAGAATAGAATAGAATAGAATAGAATAGAATAGAATAGAATAGAATAGAATAGAATAGAATAGAATAGAATAGAATAGAATAGAATAGAATAGAATAGAATAGAATAGAATAGAATAGAATAGAATAGAATAGAATAGAATAGAATAGAATAGAATAGAATAGAATAGAATAGAATAGAATAGAATAGAATAGAATAGAATAGAATAGAATAGAATAGAATAGAATAGAATAGAATAGAATAGAATAGAATAGAATAGAATAGAATAGAATAGAATAGAATAGAATAGAATAGAATAGAATAGAATAGAATAGAATAGAATAGAATAGAATAGAATAGAATAGAATAGAATAGAATAGAATAGAATAGAATAGAATAGAATAGAATAGAATAGAATAGAATAGAATAGAATAGAATAGAATAGAATAGAATAGAATAGAATAGAATAGAATAGAATAGAATAGAATAGAATAGAATAGAATAGAATAGAATAGAATAGAATAGAATAGAATAGAATAGAATAGAATAGAATAGAATAGAATAGAATAGAATAGAATAGAATAGAATAGAATAGAATAGAATAGAATAGAATAGAATAGAATAGAATAGAATAGAATAGAATAGAATAGAATAGAATAGAATAGAATAGAATAGAATAGAATAGAATAGAATAGAATAGAATAGAATAGAATAGAATAGAATAGAATAGAATAGAATAGAATAGAATAGAATAGAATAGAATAGAATAGAATAGAATAGAATAGAATAGAATAGAATAGAATAGAATAGAATAGAATAGAATAGAATAGAATAGAATAGAATAGAATAGAATAGAATAGAATAGAATAGAATAGAATAGAATAGAATAGAATAGAATAGAATAGAATAGAATAGAATAGAATAGAATAGAATAGAATAGAATAGAATAGAATAGAATAGAATAGAATAGAATAGAATAGAATAGAATAGAATAGAATAGAATAGAATAGAATAGAATAGAATAGAATAGAATAGAATAGAATAGAATAGAATAGAATAGAATAGAATAGAATAGAATAGAATAGAATAGAATAGAATAGAATAGAATAGAATAGAATAGAATAGAATAGAATAGAATAGAATAGAATAGAATAGAATAGAATAGAATAGAATAGAATAGAATAGAATAGAATAGAATAGAATAGAATAGAATAGAATAGAATAGAATAGAATAGAATAGAATAGAATAGAATAGAATAGAATAGAATAGAATAGAATAGAATAGAATAGAATAGAATAGAATAGAATAGAATAGAATAGAATAGAATAGAATAGAATAGAATAGAATAGAATAGAATAGAATAGAATAGAATAGAATAGAATAGAATAGAATAGAATAGAATAGAATAGAATAGAATAGAATAGAATAGAATAGAATAGAATAGAATAGAATAGAATAGAATAGAATAGAATAGAATAGAATAGAATAGAATAGAATAGAATAGAATAGAATAGAATAGAATAGAATAGAATAGAATAGAATAGAATAGAATAGAATAGAATAGAATAGAATAGAATAGAATAGAATAGAATAGAATAGAATAGAATAGAATAGAATAGAATAGAATAGAATAGAATAGAATAGAATAGAATAGAATAGAATAGAATAGAATAGAATAGAATAGAATAGAATAGAATAGAATAGAATAGAATAGAATAGAATAGAATAGAATAGAATAGAATAGAATAGAATAGAATAGAATAGAATAGAATAGAATAGAATAGAATAGAATAGAATAGAATAGAATAGAATAGAATAGAATAGAATAGAATAGAATAGAATAGAATAGAATAGAATAGAATAGAATAGAATAGAATAGAATAGAATAGAATAGAATAGAATAGAATAGAATAGAATAGAATAGAATAGAATAGAATAGAATAGAATAGAATAGAATAGAATAGAATAGAATAGAATAGAATAGAATAGAATAGAATAGAATAGAATAGAATAGAATAGAATAGAATAGAATAGAATAGAATAGAATAGAATAGAATAGAATAGAATAGAATAGAATAGAATAGAATAGAATAGAATAGAATAGAATAGAATAGAATAGAATAGAATAGAATAGAATAGAATAGAATAGAATAGAATAGAATAGAATAGAATAGAATAGAATAGAATAGAATAGAATAGAATAGAATAGAATAGAATAGAATAGAATAGAATAGAATAGAATAGAATAGAATAGAATAGAATAGAATAGAATAGAATAGAATAGAATAGAATAGAATAGAATAGAATAGAATAGAATAGAATAGAATAGAATAGAATAGAATAGAATAGAATAGAATAGAATAGAATAGAATAGAATAGAATAGAATAGAATAGAATAGAATAGAATAGAATAGAATAGAATAGAATAGAATAGAATAGAATAGAATAGAATAGAATAGAATAGAATAGAATAGAATAGAATAGAATAGAATAGAATAGAATAGAATAGAATAGAATAGAATAGAATAGAATAGAATAGAATAGAATAGAATAGAATAGAATAGAATAGAATAGAATAGAATAGAATAGAATAGAATAGAATAGAATAGAATAGAATAGAATAGAATAGAATAGAATAGAATAGAATAGAATAGAATAGAATAGAATAGAATAGAATAGAATAGAATAGAATAGAATAGAATAGAATAGAATAGAATAGAATAGAATAGAATAGAATAGAATAGAATAGAATAGAATAGAATAGAATAGAATAGAATAGAATAGAATAGAATAGAATAGAATAGAATAGAATAGAATAGAATAGAATAGAATAGAATAGAATAGAATAGAATAGAATAGAATAGAATAGAATAGAATAGAATAGAATAGAATAGAATAGAATAGAATAGAATAGAATAGAATAGAATAGAATAGAATAGAATAGAATAGAATAGAATAGAATAGAATAGAATAGAATAGAATAGAATAGAATAGAATAGAATAGAATAGAATAGAATAGAATAGAATAGAATAGAATAGAATAGAATAGAATAGAATAGAATAGAATAGAATAGAATAGAATAGAATAGAATAGAATAGAATAGAATAGAATAGAATAGAATAGAATAGAATAGAATAGAATAGAATAGAATAGAATAGAATAGAATAGAATAGAATAGAATAGAATAGAATAGAATAGAATAGAATAGAATAGAATAGAATAGAATAGAATAGAATAGAATAGAATAGAATAGAATAGAATAGAATAGAATAGAATAGAATAGAATAGAATAGAATAGAATAGAATAGAATAGAATAGAATAGAATAGAATAGAATAGAATAGAATAGAATAGAATAGAATAGAATAGAATAGAATAGAATAGAATAGAATAGAATAGAATAGAATAGAATAGAATAGAATAGAATAGAATAGAATAGAATAGAATAGAATAGAATAGAATAGAATAGAATAGAATAGAATAGAATAGAATAGAATAGAATAGAATAGAATAGAATAGAATAGAATAGAATAGAATAGAATAGAATAGAATAGAATAGAATAGAATAGAATAGAATAGAATAGAATAGAATAGAATAGAATAGAATAGAATAGAATAGAATAGAATAGAATAGAATAGAATAGAATAGAATAGAATAGAATAGAATAGAATAGAATAGAATAGAATAGAATAGAATAGAATAGAATAGAATAGAATAGAATAGAATAGAATAGAATAGAATAGAATAGAATAGAATAGAATAGAATAGAATAGAATAGAATAGAATAGAATAGAATAGAATAGAATAGAATAGAATAGAATAGAATAGAATAGAATAGAATAGAATAGAATAGAATAGAATAGAATAGAATAGAATAGAATAGAATAGAATAGAATAGAATAGAATAGAATAGAATAGAATAGAATAGAATAGAATAGAATAGAATAGAATAGAATAGAATAGAATAGAATAGAATAGAATAGAATAGAATAGAATAGAATAGAATAGAATAGAATAGAATAGAATAGAATAGAATAGAATAGAATAGAATAGAATAGAATAGAATAGAATAGAATAGAATAGAATAGAATAGAATAGAATAGAATAGAATAGAATAGAATAGAATAGAATAGAATAGAATAGAATAGAATAGAATAGAATAGAATAGAATAGAATAGAATAGAATAGAATAGAATAGAATAGAATAGAATAGAATAGAATAGAATAGAATAGAATAGAATAGAATAGAATAGAATAGAATAGAATAGAATAGAATAGAATAGAATAGAATAGAATAGAATAGAATAGAATAGAATAGAATAGAATAGAATAGAATAGAATAGAATAGAATAGAATAGAATAGAATAGAATAGAATAGAATAGAATAGAATAGAATAGAATAGAATAGAATAGAATAGAATAGAATAGAATAGAATAGAATAGAATAGAATAGAATAGAATAGAATAGAATAGAATAGAATAGAATAGAATAGAATAGAATAGAATAGAATAGAATAGAATAGAATAGAATAGAATAGAATAGAATAGAATAGAATAGAATAGAATAGAATAGAATAGAATAGAATAGAATAGAATAGAATAGAATAGAATAGAATAGAATAGAATAGAATAGAATAGAATAGAATAGAATAGAATAGAATAGAATAGAATAGAATAGAATAGAATAGAATAGAATAGAATAGAATAGAATAGAATAGAATAGAATAGAATAGAATAGAATAGAATAGAATAGAATAGAATAGAATAGAATAGAATAGAATAGAATAGAATAGAATAGAATAGAATAGAATAGAATAGAATAGAATAGAATAGAATAGAATAGAATAGAATAGAATAGAATAGAATAGAATAGAATAGAATAGAATAGAATAGAATAGAATAGAATAGAATAGAATAGAATAGAATAGAATAGAATAGAATAGAATAGAATAGAATAGAATAGAATAGAATAGAATAGAATAGAATAGAATAGAATAGAATAGAATAGAATAGAATAGAATAGAATAGAATAGAATAGAATAGAAAAGAATAGAATAGAATAGAATAGAATAGAATAGAATAGAATAGAATAGAATAGAATAGAATAGAATAGAATAGAATAGAATAGAATAGAATAGAATAGAATAGAATAGAATAGAATAGAATAGAATAGAATAGAATAGATTAGAATAGAATACAATAGAATAGAATAGAATAGGATAGAATAGAATAGAATAGAATAGAATAGATACATATCAGCTGTTATCATTCGATCTTCAAGTTCTCTCATAAAATTGTTGGTTAGTTATGTATTTTGTCAATATCACTCACAGTACATATAAGTGTTACTTGTTCATTTTCAATTTTGCGAGCTAATATCTTACCAGATGATTCCCATTTTGGCAAGCCAAAGCAAGTGTTTGTTAGTGGGTGTAAGATGGTTATTTACAATAACATCTGCGTCGCTTCCACTTCTCTGTTTCTCTCGCTGAGTCGTTTTTGCATGTCTAATAAAATTTTGCTTACATGCGTAGCTTGTAAACGAAACAATGATAGCTGATCTCTGTGGATTTTTTGTTTTTGTTCTGTAAACATCTGTAACTTCGTGGGGTTGGATAGGACAGTTAATGGTCTCTCCCAATTGTTGAACTATATTAATTAGGTTTTCATTTGTTGTTGGTATAATGTTTTTTATTTCTATGTTTGATTTAAGTAGGTGTTGTTCAAGTGTGTTCATTTTTGTTTCCATTGTGTATATTACTGCATCTTTTTTTAAATTGTTTTCTTTTAATTCTTTTATTTCATTTGATAATTTCTTTATCAAATCACTGTTTTCGGTTATGTTTTTATTTATTTCATCGTATTTGCTGGCTTCAAAATCACAGCTTGATTTTATTTCTGCCATTTGTTTTCTCATTTCTTTTAGTTCTTGTAGTATTGTTATATTGAAGCTCCCTCCTTCGTCTTGTTTAGTGCTCGCTTCAGGAGAAGATATACTTCGTGTTCGCTTCGTTGGTGGTTGATTGGGGGTTTTCGCTGCTGATCCCATCACGTTGGCTACTTCCTTCCTGCATGCTGAGCACCTCCACTCCTTTTTTTTCGTTGCAGACATTGTTCTATATGATCTTTCAGTGATAGTTGTGCATTGAAAGTGCATTTTTCCATCACATTTAAAACAGGTAACAAAATCACCATGAGAGGGGCGATCAGAAGAACACTCACTGCATAAACTCATGTTTACAATGATAAAAAGGTTTAAATGTATGAGAGTATTGACAAAGGATTTATGTATGTAAAAAAAAAACAACGGGAAAAAAACCAAAATTGAATTAATTTTGTAGGGCCAATTTAATAATTTTAGGGATTTAATTTAATAAATTAATCACTAGAGATTTGATTTAAATAAAGTCACTGAATGTTTTAAAATTGTTTTGTAATCACTAAAGGCAATTTGAGGACTTAAAAGGCACTTTTTTTTTTTAGATTTGACTGGGAGCTTACTAAGAAACACAACTAATCAATTCAAGAAAACGAATAGAATAGAATAGGAGAAAACGAATAGAATAGAATAGGAATAGAATAGAATAGAATAGAATAGAATAGAATAGAATAGAATAGAATAGAATAGAATAGAATAGAATAGAATAGAATAGAATAGAATAGAATAGAATAGAATAGAATAGAATAGAATAGAATAGAATAGAATAGAATAGAATAGAATAGAATAGAATAGAATAGAATAGAATAGAATAGAATAGAATAGAATAGAATAGAATAGAATAGAATAGAATAGAATAGAATAGAATAGAA
The DNA here is from genome assembly GCA_910595825.1 of Philhelius pedissequus. Taxonomy (NCBI): domain Eukaryota; kingdom Metazoa; phylum Arthropoda; class Insecta; order Diptera; family Syrphidae; genus Philhelius; species Philhelius pedissequus. Next base: position 15,371 of record CAJVCO010000291.1, read on the forward strand.
TAGAATAGAATAGAATAGAATAGAATAGAATAGAATAGAATAGAATAGAATAGAATAGAATAGAATAGAATAGAATAGAATAGAATAGAATAGAATAGAATAGAATAGAATAGAATAGAATAGAATAGAATAGAATAGAATAGAATAGAATAGAATAGAATAGAATAGAATAGAATAGAATAGAATAGAATAGAATAGAATAGAATAGAATAGAATAGAATAGAATAGAATAGAATAGAATAGAATAGAATAGAATAGAATAGAATAGAATAGAATAGAATAGAATAGAATAGAATAGAATAGAATAGAATAGAATAGAATAGAATAGAATAGAATAGAATAGAATAGAATAGAATAGAATAGAATAGAATAGAATAGAATAGAATAGAATAGAATAGAATAGAATAGAATAGAATAGAATAGAATAGAATAGAATAGAATAGAATAGAATAGAATAGAATAGAATAGAATAGAATAGAATAGAATAGAATAGAATAGAATAGAATAGAATAGAATAGAATAGAATAGAATAGAATAGAATAGAATAGAATAGAATAGAATAGAATAGAATAGAATAGAATAGAATAGAATAGAATAGAATAGAATAGAATAGAATAGAATAGAATAGAATAGAATAGAATAGAATAGAATAGAATAGAATAGAATAGAATAGAATAGAATAGAATAGAATAGAATAGAATAGAATAGAATAGAATAGAATAGAATAGAATAGAATAGAATAGAATAGAATAGAATAGAATAGAATAGAATAGAATAGAATAGAATAGAATAGAATAGAATAGAATAGAATAGAATAGAATAGAATAGAATAGAATAGAATAGAATAGAATAGAATAGAATAGAATAGAATAGAATAGAATAGAATAGAATAGAATAGAATAGAATAGAATAGAATAGAATAGAATAGAATAGAATAGAATAGAATAGAATAGAATAGAATAGAATAGAATAGAATAGAATAGAATAGAATAGAATAGAATAGAATAGAATAGAATAGAATAGAATAGAATAGAATAGAATAGAATAGAATAGAATAGAATAGAATAGAATAGAATAGAATAGAATAGAATAGAATAGAATAGAATAGAATAGAATAGAATAGAATAGAATAGAATAGAATAGAATAGAATAGAATAGAATAGAATAGAATAGAATAGAATAGAATAGAATAGAATAGAATAGAATAGAATAGAATAGAATAGAATAGAATAGAATAGAATAGAATAGAATAGAATAGAATAGAATAGAATAGAATAGAATAGAATAGAATAGAATAGAATAGAATAGAATAGAATAGAATAGAATAGAATAGAATAGAATAGAATAGAATAGAATAGAATAGAATAGAATAGAATAGAATAGAATAGAATAGAATAGAATAGAATAGAATAGAATAGAATAGAATAGAATAGAATAGAATAGAATAGAATAGAATAGAATAGAATAGAATAGAATAGAATAGAATAGAATAGAATAGAATAGAATAGAATAGAATAGAATAGAATAGAATAGAATAGAATAGAATAGAATAGAATAGAATAGAATAGAATAGAATAGAATAGAATAGAAGAGAATAGAATAGAATAGAATAGAATAGAATAGAATAGAATAGAATAGAATAGAATAGAATAGAATAGAATAGAATAGAATAGAATAGAATAGAATAGAATAGAATAGAATAGAATAGAATAGAATAGAATAGAATAGAATAGAATAGAATAGAATAGAATAGAATAGAATAGAATAGAATAGAATAGAATAGAATAGAATAGAATAGAATATAATAGAATAGAATAGAATAGAATAGAATATAATAGAATAGAATAGAATAGAATAGAATAGAATAGAATAGAATAGAATAGAATAGAATAGAATAGAATAGAATAGAATAGAATAGAATAGAATAGAATAGAATAGAATAGAATAGAATAGAATAGAATAGAATAGAATAGAATAGAATAGAATAGAATAGAATAGAATAGAATAGAATAGAATAGAATAGAATAGAATAGAATAGAATAGAATAGAATAGAATAGAATAGAATAGAATAGAATAGAATAGAATAGAATAGAATAGAATAGAATAGAATAGAATAGAATAGAATAGAATAGAATAGAATAGAATAGAATAGAATAGAATAGAATAGAATAGAATAGAATAGAATAGAATAGAATAGAATAGAATAGAATAGAATAGAATAGAATAGAATAGAATAGAATAGAATAGAATAGAATAGAATAGAATAGAATAGAATAGAATAGAATAGAATAGAATAGAATAGAATAGAATAGAATAGAATAGAATAGAATAGAATAGAATAGAATAGAATAGAATAGAATAGAATAGAATAGAATAGAATAGAATAGAATAGAATAGAATAGAATAGAATAGAATAGAATAGAATAGAATAGAATAGAATAGAATAGAATAGAATAGAATAGAATAGAATAGAATAGAATAGAATAGAATAGAATAGAATAGAATAGAATAGATTAGAATAGAATAGAATAGAATAGAATAGAATAGGATAGAATAGAATAGAATAGAATAGATACATATCAGCTGTTATCATTCGATCTTCAAGTTCTCTCATAAAATTGTTGGTTAGTTATGTATTTTGTCAATATCACTCACAGTGCATATAAGTGTTACTTGTTCATTTTCAATTTTGCGAGCTAATATCTTACCAGATGATTCCCACACAAACTTCCAATTGCACTCTCTAGCTTTGTTTTTGGCAAGCCAAAGCAAGTGTTTGTTAGTGGGTGTAAGATGGTTATTTACAATAACATCTGCGTCGCTTCCACTTCTCTGTTTCTCTCGCTGAGTCGTTTTTGCATGTCTAATAAAATTTTGCTTACATGCGTAGCTTGTAAACGAAACAATGATAGCTGATCTCTGTGGATTTTTTGTTTTTGTTCTGTAAACATCTGTAACTTCGTGGGGTTGGATAGGACAGTTATTGGTCTCTCCCAATTGTTGAACTATATTAATTAGGTTTTCATTTGTTGTTGGTATAATGTTTTTTATTTCTATGTTTAATTTAAGTAGGTGTTGTTCAAGTGTGTTTATTTTTGTTTCCATTGTGTATATTACTGCATCTTTTTTTAAATTGTTTTCTTTTAATTCTTTTATTTCATTTGATAATTTCTTTATCAAATCACTGTTTTCGGTTATGTTTTTATTTATTTCATCGTATTTGCTGGCTTCAAAATCACAGCTTGATTTTATTTCTGCCATTTGTTTTCTCATTTCTTTTAGTTCTTGTAGTATTGTTATATTGAAGCTCCCTCCTTCGTCTTGTTTAGTGCTCGCTTCAGGAGAAGATATACTTCGTGTTCGCTTCGTTGGTGGTTGATTGGGGTTTTCGCTGCTGATCCCATCACGTTGGCTACTTCCTTCCTGCATGCTGAGCACCTCCACTCCTTTTTTTTCGTTGCAGACATTGTTCTATATGATCTTTCAGTGATAGTTGTGCATTGAAAGTGCATTTTTCCATCACATTTAAAACAGGTAACAAAATCACCATGAGAGGGGAGATCAGAAGAACACTCACTGCATAAACTCATGTTTACAATGATAAAAAGGTTTAAATGTATGAGAGTATTGACAAAGAATTTATGTATGTAAAAAAAAAACAACGGGAAAAAAACCAAAATTGAATTAATTTTGTAGGGCCAATTTAATAATTTTAGGGATTTAATTTAATAAATTAATCACTAGAGATTTGATTTAAATAAAGTCACTGAATGTTTTAAAATTGTTTTGTAATCACTAAAGGCAATTTGAGGACTTAAAAGGCACTTTTTTTTTTTTAGATTTGACTGGGAGCTTACTAAGAAACACAACTAATCAATTCAAGAAAACGAATAGAATAGAATAGGAGAAAACGAATAGAATAGAATAGGAATAGAATAGAATAGAATAGAATAGAATAGAATAGAATAGAATAGAATAGAATAGAATAGAATAGAATAGAATAGAATAGAATAGAATAGAATAGAATAGAATAGAATAGAATAGAATAGAATAGAATAGAATAGAATAGAATAGAATAGAATAGAATAGAATAGAATAGAATAGAATAGAATAGAATAGAATAGAATAGAATAGAATAGAATAGAATAGAATAGAATAGAATAGAATAGAATAGAATAGAATAGAATAGAATAGAATAGAATAGAATAGAATAGAATAGAATAGAATAGAATAGAATAGAATAGAATAGAATAGAATAGAATAGAATAGAATAGAATAGAATAGAATAGAATAGAATAGAATAGAATAGAATAGAATAGAATAGAATAGAATAGAATAGAATAGAATAGAATAGAATAGAATAGAATAGAATAGAATAGAATAGAATAGAATAGAATAGAATAGAATAGAATAGAATAGAATAGAATAGAATAGAATAGAATAGAATAGAATAGAATAGAATAGAATAGAATAGAATAGAATAGAATAGAATAGAATAGAATAGAATAGAATAGAATAGAATAGAATAGAATAGAATAGAATAGAATAGAATAGAATAGAATAGAATAGAATAGAATAGAATAGAATAGAATAGAATAGAATAGAATAGAATAGAATAGAATAGAATAGAATAGAATAGAATAGAATAGAATAGAATAGAATAGAATAGAATAGAATAGAATAGAATAGAATAGAATAGAATAGAATAGAATAGAATAGAATAGAATAGAATAGAATAGAATAGAATAGAATAGAATAGAATAGAATAGAATAGAATAGAATAGAATAGAATAGAATAGAATAGAATAGAATAGAATAGAATAGAATAGAATAGAATAGAATAGAATAGAATAGAATAGAATAGAATAGAATAGAATAGAATAGAATAGAATAGAATAGAATAGAATAGAATAGAATAGAATAGAATAGAATAGAATAGAATAGAATAGAATAGAATAGAATAGAATAGAATAGAATAGAATAGAATAGAATAGAATAGAATAGAATAGAATAGAATAGAATAGAATAGAATAGAATAGAATAGAATAGAATAGAATAGAATAGAATAGAATAGAATAGAATAGAATAGAATAGAATAGAATAGAATAGAATAGAATAGAATAGAATAGAATAGAATAGAATAGAATAGAATAGAATAGAATAGAATAGAATAGAATAGAATAGAATAGAATAGAATAGAATAGAATAGAATAGAATAGAATAGATAGAATAGAATAGAATAGAATAGAATAGAATAGAATAGAATAGAATAGAATAGAATAGAATAGAATAGAATAGAATAGAATAGAATAGAATAGAATAGAATAGAATAGAATAGAATAGAATAGAATAGAATAGAATAGAATAGAATAGAATAGAATAGAATAGAATAGAATAGAATAGAATAGAATAGAATAGAATAGAATAGAATAGAATAGAATAGAATAGAATAGAATAGAATAGAATAGAATAGAATAGAATAGAATAGAATAGAATAGAATAGAATAGAATAGAATAGAATAGAATAGAATAGAATAGAATAGAATAGAATAGAATAGAATAGAATAGAATAGAATAGAATAGAATAGAATAGAATAGAATAGAATAGAATAGAATAGAATAGAATAGAATAGAATAGAATAGAATAGAATAGAATAGAATAGAATAGAATAGAATAGAATAGAATAGAATAGAATAGAATAGAATAGAATAGAATAGAATAGAATAGAATAGAATAGAATAGAATAGAATAGAATAGAATAGAATAGAATAGAATAGAATAGAATAGAATAGAATAGAATAGAATAGAATAGAATAGAATAGAATAGAATAGAATAGAATAGAATAGAATAGAATAGAATAGAATAGAATAGAATAGAATAGAATAGAATAGAATAGAATAGAATAGAATAGAATAGAATAGAATAGAATAGAATAGAATAGAATAGAATAGAATAGAATAGAATAGAATAGAATAGAATAGAATAGAATAGAATAGAATAGAATAGAATAGAATAGAATAGAATAGAATAGAATAGAATAGAATAGAATAGAATAGAATAGAATAGAATAGAATAGAATAGAATAGAATAGAATAGAATAGAATAGAATAGAATAGAATAGAATAGAATAGAATAGAATAGAATAGAATAGAATAGAATAGAATAGAATAGAATAGAATAGAATAGAATAGAATAGAATAGAATAGAATAGAATAGAATAGAATAGAATAGAATAGAATAGAATAGAATAGAATAGAATAGAATAGAATAGAATAGAATAGAATAGAATAGAATAGAATAGAATAGAATAGAATAGAATAGAATAGAATAGAATAGAATAGAATAGAATAGAATAGAATAGAATAGAATAGAATAGAATAGAATAGAATAGAATAGAATAGAATAGAATAGAATAGAATAGAATAGAATAGAATAGAATAGAATAGAATAGAATAGAATAGAATAGAATAGAATAGAATAGAATAGAATAGAATAGAATAGAATAGAATAGAATAGAATAGAATAGAATAGAATAGAATAGAATAGAATAGAATAGAATAGAATAGAATAGAATAGAATAGAATAGAATAGAATAGAATAGAATAGAATAGAATAGAATAGAATAGAATAGAATAGAATAGAATAGAATAGAATAGAATAGAATAGAATAGAATAGAATAGAATAGAATAGAATAGAATAGAATAGAATAGAATAGAATAGAATAGAATAGAATAGAATAGAATAGAATAGAATAGAATAGAATAGAATAGAATAGAATAGAATAGAATAGAATAGAATAGAATAGAATAGAATAGAATAGAATAGAATAGAATAGAATAGAATAGAATAGAATAGAATAGAATAGAATAGAATAGAATAGAATAGAATAGAATAGAATAGAATAGAATAGAATAGAATAGAATAGAATAGAATAGAATAGAATAGAATAGAATAGAATAGAATAGAATAGAATAGAATAGAATAGAATAGAATAGAATAGAATAGAATAGAATAGAATAGAATAGAATAGAATAGAATAGAATAGAATAGAATAGAATAGAATAGAATAGAATAGAATAGAATAGAATAGAATAGAATAGAATAGAATAGAATAGAATAGAATAGAATAGAATAGAATAGAATAGAATAGAATAGAATAGAATAGAATAGAATAGAATAGAATAGAATAGAATAGAATAGAATAGAATAGAATAGAATAGAATAGAATAGAATAGAATAGAATAGAATAGAATAGAATAGAATAGAATAGAATAGAATAGAATAGAATAGAATAGAATAGAATAGAATAGAATAGAATAGAATAGAATAGAATAGAATAGAATAGAATAGAATAGAATAGAATAGAATAGAATAGAATAGAATAGAATAGAATAGAATAGAATAGAATAGAATAGAATAGAATAGAATAGAATAGAATAGAATAGAATAGAATAGAATAGAATAGAATAGAATAGAATAGAATAGAATAGAATAGAATAGAATAGAATAGAATAGAATAGAATAGAATAGAATAGAATAGAATAGAATAGAATAGAATAGAATAGAATAGAATAGAATAGAATAGAATAGAATAGAATAGAATAGAATAGAATAGAATAGAATAGAATAGAATAGAATAGAATAGAATAGAATAGAATAGAATAGAATAGAATAGAATAGAATAGAATAGAATAGAATAGAATAGAATAGAATAGAATAGAATAGAATAGAATAGAATAGAATAGAATAGAATAGAATAGAATAGAATAGAATAGAATAGAATAGAATAGAATAGAATAGAATAGAATAGAATAGAATAGAATAGAATAGAATAGAATAGAATAGAATAGAATAGAATAGAATAGAATAGAATAGAATAGAATAGAATAGAATAGAATAGAATAGAATAGAATAGAATAGAATAGAATAGAATAGAATAGAATAGAATAGAATAGAATAGAATAGAATAGAATAGAATAGAATAGAATAGAATAGAATAGAATAGAATAGAATAGAATAGAATAGAATAGAATAGAATAGAATAGAATAGAATAGAATAGAATAGAATAGAATAGAATAGAATAGAATAGAATAGAATAGAATAGAATAGAATAGAATAGAATAGAATAGAATAGAATAGAATAGAATAGAATAGAATAGAATAGAATAGAATAGAATAGAATAGAATAGAATAGAATAGAATAGAATAGAATAGAATAGAATAGAATAGAATAGAATAGAATAGAATAGAATAGAATAGAATAGAATAGAATAGAATAGAATAGAATAGAATAGAATAGAATAGAATAGAATAGAATAGAATAGAATAGAATAGAATAGAATAGAATAGAATAGAATAGAATAGAATAGAATAGAATAGAATAGAATAGAATAGAATAGAATAGAATAGAATAGAATAGAATAGAATAGAATAGAATAGAATAGAATAGAATAGAATAGAATAGAATAGAATAGAATAGAATAGAATAGAATAGAATAGAATAGAATAGAATAGAATAGAATAGAATAGAATAGAATAGAATAGAATAGAATAGAATAGAATAGAATAGAATAGAATAGAATAGAATAGAATAGAATAGAATAGAATAGAATAGAATAGAATAGAATAGAATAGAATAGAATAGAATAGAATAGAATAGAATAGAATAGAATAGAATAGAATAGAATAGAATAGAATAGAATAGAATAGAATAGAATAGAATAGAATAGAATAGAATAGAATAGAATAGAATAGAATAGAATAGAATAGAATAGAATAGAATAGAATAGAATAGAATAGAATAGAATAGAATAGAATAGAATAGAATAGAATAGAATAGAATAGAATAGAATAGAATAGAATAGAATAGAATAGAATAGAATAGAATAGAATAGAATAGAATAGAATAGAATAGAATAGAATAGAATAGAATAGAATAGAATAGAATAGAATAGAATAGAATAGAATAGAATAGAATAGAATAGAATAGAATAGAATAGAATAGAATAGAATAGAATAGAATAGAATAGAATAGAATAGAATAGAATAGAATAGAATAGAATAGAATAGAATAGAATAGAATAGAATAGAATAGAATAGAATAGAATAGAATAGAATAGAATAGAATAGAATAGAATAGAATAGAATAGAATAGAATAGAATAGAATAGAATAGAATAGAATAGAATAGAATAGAATAGAATAGAATAGAATAGAATAGAATAGAATAGAATAGAATAGAATAGAATAGAATAGAATAGAATAGAATAGAATAGAATAGAATAGAATAGAATAGAATAGAATAGAATAGAATAGAATAGAATAGAATAGAATAGAATAGAATAGAATAGAATAGAATAGAATAGAATAGAATAGAATAGAATAGAATAGAATAGAATAGAATAGAATAGAATAGAATAGAATAGAATAGAATAGAATAGAATAGAATAGAATAGAATAGAATAGAATAGAATAGAATAGAATAGAATAGAATAGAATAGAATAGAATAGAATAGAATAGAATAGAATAGAATAGAATAGAATAGAATAGAATAGAATAGAATAGAATAGAATAGAATAGAATAGAATAGAATAGAATAGAATAGAATAGAATAGAATAGAATAGAATAGAATAGAATAGAATAGAATAGAATAGAATAGAATAGAATAGAATAGAATAGAATAGAATAGAATAGAATAGAATAGAATAGAATAGAATAGAATAGAATAGAATAGAATAGAATAGAATAGAATAGAATAGAATAGAATAGAATAGAATAGAATAGAATAGAATAGAATAGAATAGAATAGAATAGAATAGAATAGAATAGAATAGAATAGAATAGAATAGAATAGAATAGAATAGAATAGAATAGAATAGAATAGAATAGAATAGAATAGAATAGAATAGAATAGAATAGAATAGAATAGAATAGAATAGAATAGAATAGAATAGAATAGAATAGAATAGAATAGAATAGAATAGAATAGAATAGAATAGAATAGAATAGAATAGAATAGAATAGAATAGAATAGAATAGAATAGAATAGAATAGAATAGAATAGAATAGAATAGAATAGAATAGAATAGAATAGAATAGAATAGAATAGAATAGAATAGAATAGAATAGAATAGAATAGAATAGAATAGAATAGAATAGAATAGAATAGAATAGAATAGAATAGAATAGAATAGAATAGAATAGAATAGAATAGAATAGAATAGAATAGAATAGAATAGAATAGAATAGAATAGAATAGAATAGAATAGAATAGAATAGAATAGAATAGAATAGAATAGAATAGAATAGAATAGAATAGAATAGAATAGAATAGAATAGAATAGAATAGAATAGAATAGAATAGAATAGAATAGAATAGAATAGAATAGAATAGAATAGAATAGAATAGAATAGAATAGAATAGAATAGAATAGAATAGAATAGAATAGAATAGAATAGAATAGAATAGAATAGAATAGAATAGAATAGAATAGAATAGAATAGAATAGAATAGAATAGAATAGAATAGAATAGAATAGAATAGAATAGAATAGAATAGAATAGAATAGAATAGAATAGAATAGAATAGAATAGAATAGAATAGAATAGAATAGAATAGAATAGAATAGAATAGAATAGAATAGAATAGAATAGAATAGAATAGAATAGAATAGAATAGAATAGAATAGAATAGAATAGAATAGAATAGAATAGAATAGAATAGAATAGAATAGAATAGAATAGAATAGAATAGAATAGAATAGAATAGAATAGAATAGAATAGAATAGAATAGAATAGAATAGAATAGAATAGAATAGAATAGAATAGAATAGAATAGAATAGAATAGAATAGAATAGAATAGAATAGAATAGAATAGAATAGAATAGAATAGAATAGAATAGAATAGAATAGAATAGAATAGAATAGAATAGAATAGAATAGAATAGAATAGAATAGAATAGAATAGAATAGAATAGAATAGAATAGAATAGAATAGAATAGAATAGAATAGAATAGAATAGAATAGAATAGAATAGAATAGAATAGAATAGAATAGAATAGAATAGAATAGAATAGAATAGAATAGAATAGAATAGAATAGAATAGAATAGAATAGAATAGAATAGAATAGAATAGAATAGAATAGAATAGAATAGAATAGAATAGAATAGAATAGAATAGAATAGAATAGAATAGAATAGAATAGAATAGAATAGAATAGAATAGAATAGAATAGAATAGAATAGAATAGAATAGAATAGAATAGAATAGAATAGAATAGAATAGAATAGAATAGAATAGAATAGAATAGAATAGAATAGAATAGAATAGAATAGAATAGAATAGAATAGAATAGAATAGAATAGAATAGAATAGAATAGAATAGAATAGAATAGAATAGAATAGAATAGAATAGAATAGAATAGAATAGAATAGAATAGAATAGAATAGAATAGAATAGAATAGAATAGAATAGAATAGAATAGAATAGAATAGAATAGAATAGAATAGAATAGAATAGAATAGAATAGAATAGAATAGAATAGAATAGAATAGAATAGAATAGAATAGAATAGAATAGAATAGAATAGAATAGAATAGAATAGAATAGAATAGAATAGAATAGAATAGAATAGAATAGAATAGAATAGAATAGAATAGAATAGAATAGAATAGAATAGAATAGAATAGAATAGAATAGAATAGAATAGAATAGAATAGAATAGAATAGAATAGAATAGAATAGAATAGAATAGAATAGAATAGAATAGAATAGAATAGAATAGAATAGAATAGAATAGAATAGAATAGAATAGAATAGAATAGAATAGAATAGAATAGAATAGAATAGAATAGAATAGAATAGAATAGAATAGAATAGAATAGAATAGAATAGAATAGAATAGAATAGAATAGAATAGAATAGAATAGAATAGAATAGAATAGAATAGAATAGAATAGAATAGAATAGAATAGAATAGAATAGAATAGAATAGAATAGAATAGAATAGAATAGAATAGAATAGAATAGAATAGAATAGAATAGAATAGAATAGAATAGAATAGAATAGAATAGAATAGAATAGAATAGAATAGAATAGAATAGAATAGAATAGAATAGAATAGAATAGAATAGAATAGAATAGAATAGAATAGAATAGAATAGAATAGAATAGAATAGAATAGAATAGAATAGAATAGAATAGAATAGAATAGAATAGAATAGAATAGAATAGAATAGAATAGAATAGAATAGAATAGAATAGAATAGAATAGAATAGAATAGAATAGAATAGAATAGAATAGAATAGAATAGAATAGAATAGAATAGAATAGAATAGAATAGAATAGAATAGAATAGAATAGAATAGAATAGAATAGAATAGAATAGAATAGAATAGAATAGAATAGAATAGAATAGAATAGAATAGAATAGAATAGAATAGAATAGAATAGAATAGAATAGAATAGAATAGAATAGAATAGAATAGAATAGAATAGAATAGAATAGAATAGAATAGAATAGAATAGAATAGAATAGAATAGAATAGAATAGAATAGAATAGAATAGAATAGAATAGAATAGAATAGAATAGAATAGAATAGAATAGAATAGAATAGAATAGAATAGAATAGAATAGAATAGAATAGAATAGAATAGAATAGAATAGAATAGAATAGAATAGAATAGAATAGAATAGAATAGAATAGAATAGAATAGAATAGAATAGAATAGAATAGAATAGAATAGAATAGAATAGAATAGAATAGAATAGAATAGAATAGAATAGAATAGAATAGAATAGAATAGAATAGAATAGAATAGAATAGAATAGAATAGAATAGAATAGAATAGAATAGAATAGAATAGAATAGAATAGAATAGAATAGAATAGAATAGAATAGAATAGAATAGAATAGAATAGAATAGAATAGAAATAGAATAGAATAGAATAGAATAGAATAGAATAGAATAGAATAGAATAGAATAGAATAGAATAGAATAGAATAGAATAGAATAGAATAGAATAGAATAGAATAGAATAGAATAGAATAGAATAGAATAGAATAGAATAGAATAGAATAGAATAGAATAGAATAGAATAGAATAGAATAGAATAGAATAGAATAGAATAGAATAGAATAGAATAGAATAGAATAGAATAGAATAGAATAGAATAGAATAGAATAGAATAGAATAGAATAGAATAGAATAGAATAGAATAGAATAGAATAGAATAGAATAGAATAGAATAGAATAGAATAGAATAGAATAGAATAGAATAGAATAGAATAGAATAGAATAGAATAGAATAGAATAGAATAGAATAGAATAGAATAGAATAGAATAGAATAGAATAGAATAGAATAGAATAGAATAGAATAGAATAGAATAGAATAGAATAGAATAGAATAGAATAGAATAGAATAGAATAGAATAGAATAGAATAGAATAGAATAGAATAGAATAGAATAGAATAGAATAGAATAGAATAGAATAGAATAGAATAGAATAGAATAGAATAGAATAGAATAGAATAGAATAGAATAGAATAGAATAGAATAGAATAGAATAGAATAGAATAGAATAGAATAGAATAGAATAGAATAGAATAGAATAGAATAGAATAGAATAGAATAGAATAGAATAGAATAGAATAGAATAGAATAGAATAGAATAGAATAGAAT
>CAJVCO010000292.1:0-29034 GCA_910595825.1 Philhelius pedissequus
CTTAATTCATTCGAATTCGTTGAAAGAACAACGAAATTAACGTGGAATTTCATCAAATAACAACAAAGTAGACATTTTTCGCTGTTCCGTGCTTTGATAACCTTTTTTCCTTTCTGTCAGCTCATAATATCTTAATTCATTCGAAATCGGTCAAAGAACAACGAAATTAACATGAAACTTCATCAAATAACAACAAAGTAGACATTTTTCGCTGTTCCGTGCTTTGATAACCTTTTTTCCTTTCTGTCAGCTCATAATATCTTAATTCATTCGAAATCGGTCAAAGAACAACGAAATTAACATGAAACTTCATCAAATAACAACAAAGTAGACATTTTTCGCTGTTCCGTGCTTTGATAACCTTTTTTTCTTTCTGTCAGCTCATAATATCTTAATTCATTCGAAATCGGTCAAAGAACAACGAAATTTACATGGAACTTCATGAAATAACAACAAAGTAGACATTTTTCGCTGTTCCGTGTTTCGATAACCGTTTTTCTTTCTGTGTCAGCTTCAAAATATCTTAATTCATTCGAATTCGTTGAAAGAACAACGAAATTAACGTGGAATTTCATCAAATAACAACAAAGTAGACATTTTTCGCTGTTCCGTGCTTTGATAACCTTTTTTTCTTTCTGTCAGCTCATAATATCTTAATTCATTCGAAATCGGTCAAAGAACAACGAAATTAACATGAAACTTCATCAAATAACAACAAAGTAGACATTTTTCGCTGTTCCGTGCTTTGATAACCTTTTTTTCTTTCTGTCAGCTCATAATATCTTAATTCATTCGAAATCGGTCAAAGAACAACGAAATTAACATGAAACTTCATCAAATAACAACAAAGTAGACATTTTTCGCTGTTCCGTGCTTTGATAACCTTCTTTCCTTTCTGTCAGCTCATAATATCTTAATTCATTCGAAATCGGTCAAAGAACAACGAAATTAACGTGGAATTTCATCAAATAACAACAAAGTAGACATTTTTCGCTGTTCCGTGCTTTGATAACCTTTTTTCCTTTCTGTCAGCTCATAATATCTTAATTCATTCGAAATCGGTCAAAGAACAACGAAATTAACATGAAACTTCATCAAATAACAACAAAGTAGACATTTTTCGCTGTTCCGTGCTTTGATAACCTTTTTTTCTTTCTGTCAGCTCATAATATCTTAATTCATTCGAAATCGGTCAAAGAACAACGAAATTAACATGAAACTTTATCAAATAACAACAAAGTAGACATTTTTCGCTGTTCCGTGCTTTGATAACCTTTTTTCCTTTCTGTCAGCTCATAATATCTTAATTCATTCGAAATTGGTCAAAGAACAACGAAATTAACATGAAACTTCATCAAATAACAACAAAGTAGACATTTTTCGCTGTTCCGTGCTTTGATAACCTTTTTTTCTTTCTGTCAGCTCATAATATCTTAATTCATTCGAAATCGGTCAAAGAACAACGAAATTTACATGGAACTTCATGAAATAACAACAAAGTAGACATTTTTCGCTGTTCCGTGTTTCGATAACCGTTTTTCTTTCTGTGTCAGCTTCAAAATATCTTAATTCATTCGAATTCGTAGAAAGAACAACGAAATTAACGTGGAATTTCATCAAATAACAACAAAGTAGACATTTTTCGCTGTTCCGTGCTTTGATAACCTTTTTTTCTTTCTGTCAGCTCATAATATCTTAATTTATTCGAAATCGGTCAAAGAACAACGAAATTAACATGAAACTTCATCAAATAACAACAAAGTAGACATTTTTCGCTGTTCCGTGCATTGATAACCTTTTTTCCTTTCTGTCAGCTCATAATATCTTAATTCATTCGAAATCGGTCAAAGAACAACGAAATTAACATGAAACTTCATCAAATAACAACAAAGTAGACATTTTTCGCTGTTCCGTGCTTTGATAACCTTTTTTTCTTTCTGTCAGCTCATAATATCTTAATTCATTCAAAATCGGTCAAAGAACAACGAAATTTACATGGAACTTCATGAAATAACAACAAAGAAGACATTTTTCGCTGTTCCGTGTTTCGATAACCGTTTTTCTTTCTGTGTCAGCTTCAAAATATCTTAATTCATTCGAATTCGTTGAAAGAACAACGAAATTAACGTGGAATTTCATCAAATAACAACAAACTAGACATTTTTCGCTGTTCCGTGCTTTGATAACCTTTTTTTCTTTCTGTCAGCTCATAATATCTTAATTCATTCGAAATCGGTCAAAGAACAACGAAATTAACATGAAACTTCATCAAATAACAACAAAGTAGACATTTTTCGCTGTTCCGTGCTTTGATAACCTTTTTTTCTTTCTGTCAGCTCATAATATCTTAATTCATTCGATATCGGTCAAAGAACAACGAAATTAACATGAAACTTCATCAGATAACAACAAAGTAGACATTTTTCGCTGTTCCGTGCTTTGATAACATTTTTTCCTTTCTGTCAGCTCATAATATCTTAATTCATTTGAAATCGGTCAAAGAACAACGAAATTAACGTGGAATTTCATCAAATAACAACAAAGTAGACATTTTTCGCTGTTCCGTGCTTTGATAACCTTTTTTCCTTTCTGTCAGCTCATAATATCTTAATTCATTCGAAATCGGTCAAAGAACAACGAAATTAACATGAAACTTCATCAAATAACAACAAAGTAGACATTTTTCGCTGTTCCGTGCTTTGATAACCTTTTTTTCTTTCTGTCAGCTCATAATATCTTAATTCATTCGAAATCAGTCAAAGAACAACGAAATTAACATGAAACTTCATCAAATAACAACAAAGTAGACATTTTTCGCTGTTCCGTGCTTTGATAACCTTTTTTCCTTTCTGTCAGCTCATAATATCTTAATTCATTCGAAATCGGTCAAAGAACAACGAAATTAACATGAAACTTCATCAAATAACAACAAAGTAGACATTTTTCGCTGTTCCGTGCTTTGATAACCTTTTTTTCTTTCTGTCAGCTCATAATATCTTAATTCATTCGAAATCGGTCAAAGAACAACGAAATTTACATGGAACTTCATGAAATAACAACAAAGTAGACATTTTTCGCTGTTCCGTGTTTCGATAACCGTTTTTCTTTCTGTGTCAGCTTCAAAATATCTTAATTCATTCGAATTCGTTGAAAGAACAACGAAATTAACGTGGAATTTCATCAAATAACAACAAAGTAGACATTTTTCGCTGTTCCGTGCTTTGATAACCTTTTTTTCTTTCTGTCAGCTCATAATATCTTAATTCATTCGAAATCGGTCAAAGAACAACGAAATTAACATGAAACTTCATCAAATAACAACAAAGTAGACATTTTTCGCTGTTCCGTGCTTTGATAACCTTTTTTCCTTTCTGTCAGCTCATAATATCTTAATTCATTCGAAATCGGTCAAAGAACAACGAAATTAACATGAAACTTCATCAAATAACAACAAAGTAGACATTTTTCGCTCTTCCGTGCTTTGATAACCTTTTTTTCTTTCTGTCAGCTCATAATATCTTAATTCATTCGAAATCGGTCAAAGAACAACGAAATTTACATGGAACTTCATGAAATAACAACAAAGTAGACATTTTTCGCTGTTCCGTGTTTCGATAACCGTTTTTCTTTCTGTGTCAGCTTCAAAATATCTTAATTCATTCGAATTCGTTGAAAGAACAACGAAATTAACGTGGAATTTCATCAAATAACAACAAAGTAGACATTTTTCGCTGTTCCGTGCTTTGATAACCTTTTTTTCTTTCTGTCAGCTCATAATATCTTAATTCATTCGAAATCGGTCAAAGAACAACGAAATTAACATGACACTTCATCAAATAACAACAAAGTAGACATTTTTCGCTGTTCCGTGCTTTGATAACCTTTTTTTCTTTCTGTCAGCTCATAATATCTTAATTCATTCGAAATCGGTCAAAGAACAACGAAATTAACATGAAACTTCATCAAATAACAACAAAGTAGACATTTTTCGCTGTTCCGTGCTTTGATAACCTTTTTTCCTTTCTGTCAGCTCATAATATCTTAATTCATTCGAAATCGGTCAAAGAACAACGAAATTAACGTGGAATTTCATCAAATAACAACAAAGTAGACATTTTTCGCTGTTCCGTGCTTTGATAACCTTTTTTTCTTTCTGTCAGCTCATAATATCTTAATTCATTCGAAATCGGTCAAAGAACAACGAAATTAACATGAAACTTCATCAAATAACAACAAAGTAGACATTTTTCGCTGTTCCTTGTTTCGATAACCGTTTTTCTTTCTGTGTCAGCTTCAAAATATCTTAATTCATTCGAATTCGTTGAAAGACCAACGAAATTAACGTGGAATTTCATCAAATAACAACAAAGTAGACATTTTTCGCTGTTCCGTGCTTTGATAACCTTTTTTCCTTTCTGTCAGCTCATAATATCTTAATTCATTCGAAATCGGTCAAAGAACAACGAAATTAACATGAAACTTCATCAAATAACAACAAAGTAGACATTTTTCGCTGTTCCGTGCTTTGATAACCTTTTTTCCTTTCTGTCAGCTCATAATATCTTAATTCATTCGAAATCGGTCAAAGAACAACGAAATTAACATGAAACTTCATCAAATAACAACAAAGTAGACATTTTTCGCTGTTCCGTGCTTTGATAACCTTTTTTTCTTTCTGTCAGCTCATAATATCTTAATTCATTCGAAATCGGTCAAAGAACAACGAAATTTACATGGAACTTCATGAAATAACAACAAAGTAGACATTTTTCGCTGTTCCGTGTTTCGATAACCGTTTTTCTTTCTGTGTCAGCTTCAAAATATCTTAATTCATTCGAATTCGTTGAAAGAACAACGAAATTAACGTGGAATTTCATCAAATAACAACAAAGTAGACATTTTTCGCTGTTCCGTGCTTTGATAACCTTTTTTTCTTTCTGTCAGCTCATAATATCTTAATTCATTCGAAATCGGTCAAAGAACAACGAAATTAACATGAAACTTCATCAAATAACAACAAAGTAGACATTTTTCGCTGTTCCGTGCTTTGATAACCTTTTTTTCTTTCTGTCAGCTCATAATATCTTAATTCATTCGAAATCGGTCAAAGAACAACAAAATTAACATGAAACTTCATCAAATAACAACAAAGTAGACATTTTTCGCTGTTCCGTGCTTTGATAACCTTTTTTCCTTTCTGTCAGCTCATAATATCTTAATTCATTCGAAATCGGTCAAAGAACAACGAAATTAACGTGGAATTTCATCAAATAACAACAAAGTAGACATTTTTCGCTGTTCCGTGCTTTGATAACCTTTTTTCCTTTCTGTCAGCTCATAATATCTTAATTCATTCGAAATCGGTCAAAGAACAACGAAATTAACATGAAACTTCATCAAATAACAACAAAGTAGACATTTTTCGCTGTTCCGTGCTTTGATAACCTTTTTTTCTTTCTGTCAGCTCATAATATCTTAATTCATTCGAAATCGGTCAAAGAACAACGAAATTAACATGAAACTTCATCAAATAACAACAAAGTAGACATTTTTCGCTGTTCCGTGCTTTGATAACCTTTTTTTCTTTCTGTCAGCTCATAATATCTTAATTCATTCGAAATCGGTCAAAGAACAACGAAATTAACATGAAACTTCATCAAATAACAACAAAGTAGACATTTTTCGCTGTTCCGTGTTTCGATAACCGTTTTTCCTTCTGTGTCAGCTTCAAAATATCTTAATTCATTCGAATTCGTTGAAAGAACAACGAAATTAACGTGGAATTTCATCAAATAACAACAAAGTAGACATTTTTCGCTGTTCCGTGCTTTGATAACCTTTTTTCCTTTCTGTCAGCTCATAATATCTTAATTCATTCGAAATCGGTCAAAGGACAACGAAATTAAAATGAAACTTCATCAAATAACAACAAAGTAGACATTTTTCGCTGTTCCGTGCTTTGATAACCTTTTTTCCTTTCTGTCAGCTCATAATATCTTAATTCATTCGAAATCGGTCAAAGAACAACGAAATTAACATGAAACTTCATCAAATAACAACAAAGTAGACATTTTTCGCTGTTCCGTGCTTTGATAACCTTTTTTTCTTTCTGTCAGCTCATAATATCTTAATTCATTCGAAATCGGTCAAAGAACAACGAAATTAACGTGGAATTTCATCAAATAACAACAAAGTAGACATTTTTCGCTGTTCCGTGCTTTGATAACCTTTTTTTCTTTCTGTCAGCTCATAATATCTTAATTCATTCGAAATCGGTCAAAGAACAACGAAATTAACATGAAACTTCATCAAATAACAACAAAGTAGACATTTTTCGCTGTTCCGTGCTTTGATAACCTTTTTTCCTTCTGTCAGCTCATAATATCTTAATTCATTCGAAATCGGTCAAAGAATAACGAAATTAACATGAAACTTCATCAAATAACAACAAAGTAGACATTTTTCGCTGTTCCGTGCTTTGATAACCTTTTTTCCTTTCTGTCAGCACATAATATCTTAATTCATTCGAAATCGGTCAAAGAACAACGAAATTAACGTGGAATTTCATCAAATAACAACAAAGTAGACATTTTTCGCTGTTCCGTGCTTTGATAACCTTTTTTCCTTTCTGTCAGCTCATAATATCTTAATTCATTCGAAATCGGTCAAAGAACAACGAAATTAACATGAAACTTCATCAAATAACAACAAAGTAGACATTTTTCGCTGTTCCGTGCTTTGATAACCTTTTTTTCTTTCTGTCAGCTCATAATATCTTAATTCATTCGAAATCGGTCAAAGAACAACGAAATTAACATGAAACTTCATCAAATAACAACAAAGTAGACATTTTTCGCTGTTCCGTGCTTTGATAACCTTTTTTTCTTTCTGTCAGTTCATAATATCTTAATTCATTCGAAATCGGTCAAAGAACAACGAAATTAACATGAAACTTCATCAAATAACAACAAAGTAGACATTTTTCGCTGTTCCGTGTTTCGATAACCGTTTTTCTTTCTGTGTCAGCTTCAAAATATCTTAATTCATTCGAATTCGTTGAAAGAACAACGAAATTAACGTGGAATTTCATCAAATAACAACAAAGTAGACATTTTTCGCTGTTCCGTGCTTTGATAACCTTTTTTCCTTTCTGTCAGCTCATAATATCTTAATTCATTCGAAATCGGTCAAAGAACAACGAAATTAACATGAAACTTTATCAAATAACAACAAAGTAGACATTTTTCGCTGTTCCGTGCTTTGATAACCTTTTTTCCTTTCTGTCAGCTCATAATATCTTAATTCATTCGAAATCGGTCAAAGAACAACGAAATTAACATGAAACTTCATCAAATAACAACAAAGTAGACATTTTTCGCTGTTCCGTGCTTTGATAACCTTTTTTTCTTTCTGTCAGCTCATAATATCTTAATTCATTCGAAATCGGTCAAAGAACAACGAAATTTACATGGAACTTCATGAAATAACAACAAAGTAGACATTTTTCGCTGTTCCGTGTTTCGATAACCGTTTTTCTTTCTGTGTCAGCTTCAAAATATCTTAATTCATTCGAATTCGTAGAAAGAACAACGAAATTAACGTGGAATTTCATCAAATAACAACAAAGTAGACATTTTTCGCTGTTCCGTGCTTTGATAACCTTTTTTTCTTTCTGTCAGCTCATAATATCTTAATTCATTCGAAATCGGTCAAAGAACAACGAAATTAACATGAAACTTCATGAAATAACAACAAAGTAGACATTTTTCGCTGTTCCGTGCTTTGATAACCTTTTTTTCTTTCTGTCAGCTCATAATATCTTAATTCATTCGAAATCGGTCAAAGAACAACGAAATTAACATGAAACTTCATCAAATAACAACAAAGTAGACATTTTTCGCTGTTCCGTGCTTTGATAACCTTCTTTCCTTTCTGTCAGCTCATAATATCTTAATTCATTCGAAATCTGTCAAAGAACAACGAAATTAACGTGGAATTTCATCAAATAACAACAAAGTAGACATTTTTCGCTGTTCCGTGCTTTGATAACCTTTTTTCCTTTCTGTCAGCTCATAATATCTTAATTCATTCGAAATCGGTCAAAGAACAACGAAATTAACATGAAACTTCATCAAATAACAACAAAGTAGACATTTTTCGCTGTTCCGTGCTTTGATAACCTTTTTTTCTTTCTGTCAGCTCATAATATCTTAATTCATTCGAAATCGGTCAAAGAACAACGAAATTAACATGAAACTTCATCAAATAACAACAAAGTAGACATTTTTCGCTGTTCCGTGCTTTGATAACCTTTTTTTCTTTCTGTCAGCTCATAATATCTTAATTCATTCGAAATCGGTCAAAGAACAACGAAATTAACATGAAACTTCATCAAATAACAACAAAGTAGACATTTTTCGCTGTTCCGTGCTTTGATAACCTTTTTTTCTTTCTGTCAGCTCATAATATCTCAATTCATTCGAAATCGGTCAAAGAACAACGAAATTTACATGGAACTTCATGAAATAACAACAAAGTAGACATTTTTCGCTGTTCCGTGTTTCGATAACCGTTTTTCTTTCTGTGTCAGCTTCAAAATATCTTAATTCATTCGAATTCGTTGAAAGAACAACGAAATTAACGTGGAATTTCATCAAATAACAACAAAGTAGACATTTTTCGCTGTTCCGTGCTTTGATAACCTTTTTTCCTTTCTGTCAGCTCATAATATCTTAATTCATTCGAAATCGGTCAAAGAACAACGAAATTAACATGAAACTTCATCAAATAACAACAAAGTAGACATTTTTCGCTGTTCCGTGCTTTGATAACCTTTTTTTCTTTCTGTCAGCTCATAATATCTTAATTCATTCGAAATCGTTCAAAGAACAACGAAATTAACATGAAACTTCATCAAATAACAACAAAGTAGACATTTTTCGCTGTTCCGTGCTTTGATAACCTTTTTTCCTTTCTGTCAGCTCATAATATCTTAATTCATTCGAAATCGGTCAAAGAACAACGAAATTAACGTGGAATTTCATCAAATAACAACAAAGTAGACATTTTTCGCTGTTCCGTGCTTTGATAACCTTTTTTCCTTTCTGTCAGCTCATAATATCTTAATTCATTCGAAATCGGTCAAAGAACAACGAAATTAACATGAAACTTCATCAAATAACAACAAAGTAGACATTTTTCGCTGTTCCGTGCTTTGATAACCTTTTTTTCTTTCTGTCAGCTCATAATATCTTAATTCATTCGAAATCGGTCAAAGAACAACGAAATTAACATGAAACTTCATCAAATAACAACAAAGTAGACATTTTTCGCTGTTCCGTGCTTTGATAACCTTTTTTTCTTTCTGTCAGTTCATAATATCTTAATTCATTCGAAATCGGTCAAAGAACAACGAAATTAACATGAAACTTCATCAAATAACAACAAAGTAGACATTTTTCGCTGTTCCGTGTTTCGATAACCGTTTTTCTTTCTGTGTCAGCTTCAAAATATCTTAATTCATTCGAATTCGTTGAAAGAACAACGAAATTAACGTGGAATTTCATCAAATAACAACAAAGTAGACATTTTTCGCTGTTCCGTGCTTTGATAACCTTTTTTCCTTTCTGTCAGCTCATAATATCTTAATTCATTCGAAATCGGTCAAAGAACAACGAAATTAACATGAAACTTCATCAAATAACAACAAAGTAGACATTTTTCGCTGTTCCGTGCTTTGATAACCTTTTTTCCTTTCTGTCAGCTCATAATATCTTAATTCATTCGAAATCGGTCAAAGAACAACGAAATTAACATGAAACTTTATCAAATAACAACAAAGTAGACATTTTTCGCTGTTCCGTGCTTTGATAACCTTTTTTTCTTTCTGTCAGCTCATAATATCTTAATTCATTCGAAATCGGTCAAAGAACAACGAAATTTACATGGAACTTCATGAAATAACAACAAAGTAGACATTTTTCGCTGTTCCGTGTTTCGATAACCGTTTTTCTTTCTGTGTCAGCTTCAAAATATCTTAATTCATTCGAATTCGTTGAAAGAACAACGAAATTAACGTGGAATTTCATCAAATAACAACAAAGTAGACATTTTTCGCTGTTCCGTGCTTTGATAACCTTTTTTTCTTTCTGTCAGCTCATAATATCTTAATTCATTCGAAATCGGTCAAAGAACAACGAAATTAACATGAAACTTCATCAAATAACAACAAAGTAGACATTTTTCGCTGTTCCGTGCTTTGATAACCTTTTTTTCTTTCTGTCAGCTCATAATATCTTAATTCATTCGAAATCGGTCAAAGAACAACGAAATTAACATGAAACTTCATCAAATAACAACAAAGTAGACATTTTTCGCTGTTCCGTGCTTTGATAACCTTCTTTCCTTTCTGTCAGCTCATAATATCTTAATTCATTCGAAATCGGTCAAAGAACAACGAAATTAACGTGGAATTTCATCAAATAACAACAAAGTAGACATTTTTCGCTGTTCCGTGCTTTGATAACCTTTTTTCCTTTCTGTCAGCTCATAATATCTTAATTCATTCGAAATCGGTCAAAGAACAACGAAATTAACATGAAACTTCATCAAATAACAACAAAGTAGACATTTTTCGCTGTTCCGTGCTTTGATAACCTTTTTTTCTTTCTGTCAGCTCATAATATCTTAATTCATTCGAAATCGGTCAAAAAACAACGAAATTAACATGAAACTTCATCAAATAACAACAAAGTAGACATTTTTCGCTGTTCCGTGCTTTGATAACCTTTTTTTCTTTCTGTCAGCTCATAATATCTTAATTCATTCGAAATCGGTCAAAGAACAACGAAATTAACATGAAACTTCATCAAATAACAACAAAGTAGACATTTTTCGCTGTTCCGTGCTTTGATAACCTTTTTTTCTTTCTGTCAGCTCATAATATCTTAATTCATTCGAAATCGGTCAAAGAACAACGAAATTTACATGGAACTTCATGAAATAACAACAAAGTAGACATTTTTCGCTGTTCCGTGTTTCGATAACCCTTTTTCTTTCTGTGTCAGCTTCAAAATATCTTAATTCATTCGAATTCGTTGAAAGAACAACGAAATTAACGTGGAATTTCATCAAATAACAACAAAGTAGACATTTTTCGCTGTTCCGTGCTTTGATAACATTTTTTCCTTTCTGTCAGCTCATAATATCTTAATTCATTCGAAATCGGTCAAAGAACAACGAAATTAACATGAAACTTCATCAAATAACAACAAAGTAGACATTTTTCGCTGTTCCGTGCTTTGATAACCTTTTTTTCTTTCTGTCAGCTCAAAATATCTTAATTCATTCGAAATCGGTCAAAGAACAACGAAATTAACATGAAACTTCATCAAATAACAACAAAGTAGACATTTTTCGCTGTTCCGTGTTTCGATAACCGTTTTTATTTCTGTGTCAGCTTCAAAATATCTTAATTCATTCGAATTCGTTCAAAGAACAACGAAATTAACGTGGAATTTCATCAAATAACAACAAAGTAGACATTTTTCGCTGTTCCGTGCTTTGATAACCTTTTTTTCTTTCTGTCAGCTCATAATATCTTAATTCATTCGAATTCGTTCAAAGAACAACGAAATTAACGTGGAATTTCATCAAATAACAACAAAGTAGACATTTTTCGCTGTTCCGTGTTTCGATAACCGTTTTTCTTTCTGTGTCAGCTTCAAAATATCTTAATTCATTCGAATTCGTTGAAAGAACAACAAAATTAACGTGGAATTTCATCAAATAACAACAAAGTAGACATTTTTCGCTGTTCCGTGCTTTGATAACCTTTTTTTCTTTCTGTCAGCTCATAATATCTTAATTCATTCGAAATCGGTCAAAGAACAACGAAATTAACATGAAACTTCATCAAATAACAACAAAGTAGACATTTTTCGCTGCTCCGTGCTTTGATAACCTTTTTTCCTTTCTGTCAGCTCATAATATCTTAATTCATTCGAAATCGGTCAAAGAACAACGAAATTAACATGAAACTTCATCAAATAACAACAAAGTAGACATTTTTCGCTGTTCCGTGCTTTGATAACCTTTTTTTCTTTCTGTCAGCTCATAATATCTTAATTCATTCGAAATCGGTCAAAGAACAACGAAATTAACAGGAAACTTCATCAAATAACAACAAAGTAGACATTTTTCGCTGTTCCGTGCTTTGATAACCTTTTTTTCTTTCTGTCAGCTCATAATATCTTAATTCATTCGAAATCGGTCAAAGAACAACGAAATTAACATGAAACTTCATCAAATAACAACAAAGTAGACATTTTTCGCTGTTCCGTGCTTTGATAACCTTTTTTTCTTTCTGTCAGCTCATAATATCTTAATTCATGCGAATTAGTTCATAAAACAACGAAATTAACGTGGAATTTCATCAAATAACAACAAAGTAGACATTTTTCGCTGTTCCGTGTTTCGATAACCGTTTTTCTTTCTGTGTCAGCTTCAAAATATCTTAATTCATTCGAATTCGTTGAAAGAACAACTAAATTAACGTGGAATTTCATCAAATAACAACAAAGTAGACATTTTTCGCTGTTCCGTGCTTTGATAACCTTTTTTTCTTTCTGTCAGCCCATAATATCTTAATTCATTCGAAATCGGTCAAAGAACAACGAAATTTACATGGAACTTCATGAAATAACAACAAAGTAGACATTTTTCGCTGTTCCGTGTTTCGATAACCGTTTTTCTTTCTGTGTCAGCTTCAAAATATCTTAATTCATTCGAATTCGTTGAAAGAACAACGAAATTAACGTGGAATTTCATCAAATAACAACAAAGTAGACATTTTTCGCTGTTCCGTGCTTTGATAACCTTTTTTCCTTTCTGTCAGCTCATAATATCTTAATTCATTCGAAATCGGTCAAAGAACAACGAAATTAACATGAAACTTCATCAAATAACAACAAAGTAGACATTTTTCGCTGTTCCGTGCTTTGATAACCTTTTTTTCTTTCTGTCAGCTCATAATATCTTAATTCATTCGAATTCGTTCAAAGAACAACGAAATTAACGTGGAATTTCATCAAATAACAACAAAGTAGACATTTTTCGCTGTTCCGTGTTTCGATAACCGTTTTTCTTTCTGTGTCAGCTTCAAAATATCTTAATTCATTCGAATTCGTTGAAAGAACAACGAAATTAACGTGGAATTTCATCAAATAACAACAAAGTAGACATTTTTCGCTGTTCCGTGCTTTGATAACCTTTTTTCCTTTCTGTCAGCTCATAATATCTTAACTCATTCGAAATCGGTCAAAGAACAACGAAATTAACGTGGAATTTCATCAAATAACAACAAAGTAGACATTTTTCGCTGTTCCGTGCTTTGATAACCTTTTTTCCTTTCTGTCAGCTCATAATATCTTAATTCATTCGAAATCGGTCAAAGAACAACGAAATTAACATGAAACTTCATCAAATAACAACAAAGTAGACATTTTTCGCTGTTCCGTGCTTTGATAACCTTTTTTTCTTTCTGTCAGCTCATAATATCTTAATTCATTCGAAATCGGTCAAAGAACAACGAAATTAACATGAAACTTCATCAAATAACAACAAAGTAGACATTTTTCGCTGTTCCGTGCTTTGATAACCTTTTTTTCTTTCTGTCAGCTCATAATATCTTAATTCATTCGAAATCGGTCAAAGAACAACGAAATTAACATGAAACTTCATCAAATAACAACAAAGTAGACATTTTTCGCTGTTCCGTGTTTCGATAACCGTTTTTCTTTCTGTGTCAGCTTCAAAATATCTTAATTCATTCGAATTCGTTGAAAGAACAACGAAATTAACGTGGAATTTCATCAAATAACAACAAAGTAGACATTTTTCGCTGTTCCGTGCTTTGATAACCTTTTTTCCTTTCTGTCAGCTCATAATATCTTAATTCATTCGAAATCGGTCAAAGAACAACGAAATTAACATGAAACTTCATCAAATAACAACAAAGTAGACATTTTTCGCTGTTCCGTGCTTTGATAACCTTTTTTCCTTTCTGTCAGCTCATAATATCTTAATTCATTCGAAATCGGTCAAAGAACAACGAAATTAACATGAAACTTCATCAAATAACAACAAAGTAGACATTTTTCGCTGTTCCGTGCTTTGATAACCTTTTTTTCTTTCTGTCAGCTCATAATATCTTAATTCATTCGAAATCGGTCAAAGAACAACGAAATTAACATGAAACTTCATCAAATAACAACAAAGTAGACATTTTTCGCTGTTCCGTGCTTTGATAACCTTTTTTTCTTTCTGTCAGCTCATAATATCTTAATTCATTCGAAATCGGTCAAAGAACAACGAAATTAACATGAAACTTCATCAAATAACAACAAAGTAGACATTTTTCGCTGTTCCGTGCTTTGATAACCTTTTTTCCTTTCTGTCAGCTCATAATATCTTAATTCATTCGAAATCGGTCAAAGAACAACGAAATTAACGTGGAATTTCATCAAATAACAACAAAGTAGACATTTTTCGCTGTTCCGTGCTTTGATAACCTTTTTTCCTTTCTGTCAGCTCATAATATCTTAATTCATTCGAAATCGGTCAAAGAACAACGAAATTAACATGAAACTTCATCAAATAACAACAAAGTAGACATTTTTCGCTGTTCCGTGCTTTGATAACCTTTTTTTCTTTCTGTCAGCTCATAATATCTTAATTCATTCGAAATCGGTCAAAGAACAACGAAATTAACATGAAACTTCATCAAATAACAACAAAGTAGACATTTTTCGCTGTTCCGTGCTTTGATAACCTTTTTTTCTTTCTGTCAGCTCATAATATCTTAATTCATTCGAAATCGGTCAAAGAACAACGAAATTAACATGAAACTTCATCAAATAACAACAAAGTAGACATTTTTCGCTGTTCCGTGCTTTGATAACCTTTTTTTCTTTCTGTCAGCTCATAATATCTTAATTCATTCGAAATCGGTCAAAGAACAAAGAAATTTACATGGAACTTCATGAAATAACAACAAAGTAGACATTTTTCGCTGTTCCGTGTTTCGATAACCGTTTTTCTTTCTGTGTCAGCTTCAAAATATCTTAATTCATTCGAATTCGTTGAAAGAACAACGAAATTAACGTGGAATTTCATCAAATAACAACAAAGTAGACATTTTTCGCTGTTCCGTGCTTTGATAACCTTTTTTCCTTTCTGTCAGCTCATAATATCTTAATTCATTCGAAATCGGTCAAAGAACAACGAAATTAACATGAAACTTCATCAAATAACAACAAAGTAGACATTTTTCGCTGTTCCGTGCTTTGATAACCTTTTTTTCTTTCTGTCAGCTCATAATATCTTAATTCATTCGAAATCGGTCAAAGAACAACGAAATTAACATGAAACTTCATCAAATAACAACAAAGTAGACATTTTTCGCTGTTCCGTGTTTCGATAACCGTTTTTCTTTCTGTGTCAGCTTCAAAATATCTTAATTCATTCGAATTCGTTCAAAGAACAACGAAATTAACGTGAAATTTCATCAAATAAAAACAAAGTAGACATTTTTCGCTGTTCCGTGCTTTGATAACCTTTTTTTCTTTCTGTCAGCTCATAATATCTTAATTCATTCGAATTCGTTCAAAGAACAACGAAATTAACGTGGAATTTCATCAAATAACAACAAAGTAGACATTTTTCGCTGTTCCGTGTTTCGATAACCGTTTTTCTTTCTGTGTCAGCTTCAAAATATCTTAATTCATTCGAATTCGTTGAAAGAACAACGAAATTAACGTGGAATTTCATCAAATAACAACAAAGTAGACATTTTTCGCTGTTCCGTGCTTTGATAACCTTTTTTTCTTTCTGTCAGCTCATAATATCTTAATTCATTCGAAATCGGTCAAAGAACAACGAAATTAACATGAAACTTCATCAAATAACAACAAAGTAGACATTTTTCGCTGTTCCGTGCTTTGATAACCTTTTTTCCTTTCTGTCAGCTCATAATATCTTAATTCATTCGAAATCGGTCAAAGAACAACGAAATTAACATGAAACTTCATCAAATAACAACAAAGTAGACATTTTTCGCTGTTCCGTGCTTTGATAACCTTTTTTTCTTTCTGTCAGCTCATAATATCTTAATTCATTCGAAATCGGTCAAAGAACAACGAAATTAACATGAAACTTCATCAAATAACAACAAAGTAGACATTTTTCGCTGTTCCGTGCTTTGATAACCTTTTTTTCTTTCTGTCAGCTCATAATATCTTAATTCATTCGAAATCGGTCAAAGAACAACGAAATTAACATGAAACTTCATCAAATAACAACAAAGTAGACATTTTTCGCTGTTCCGTGCTTTGATAACCTTTTTTTCTTTCTGTCAGCTCATAATATCTTAATTCATTCGAATTCGTTCAAAGAAAAACGAAATTAACGTGGAATTTCATCAAATAACAACAAAGTAGACATTTTTCGCTGTTCCGTGTTTCGATAACCGTTTTTCTTTCTGTGTCAGCTTCAAAATATCTTAATTCATTCGAATTCGTTGAAAGAACAACGAAATTAACGTGGAATTTCATCAAATAACAACAAAGTAGACATTTTTCGCTGTTCCGTGCTTTGATAACCTTTTTTTCTTTCTGTCAGCTCATAATATCTTAATTCATTCGAAATCGGTCAAAGAACAACGAAATTTACATGGAACTTCATGAAATAACAACAAAGTAGACATTTGTCGCTGTTCCGTGTTTCGATAACCGTTTTTCTTTCTGTGTCAGCTTCAAAATATCTTAATTCATTCGAATTCGTTGAAAGAACAACGAAATTAACGTGGAATTTCATCAAATAACAACAAAGTAGACATTTTTCGCTGTTCCGTGCTTTGATAACCTTTTTTCCTTTCTGTCAGCTCATAATATCTTAATTCATTCGAAATCGGTCAAAGAACAACGAAATTAACATGAAACTTCATCAAATAACAACAAAGTAGACATTTTTCGCTGTTCCGTGCTTTGATAACCTTTTTTTCTTTCTGTCAGCTCATAATATCTTAATTCATTCGAAATCGGTCAAAGAACAACGAAATTAACATGAAACTTCATCAAATAACAACAAAGTAGACATTTTTCGCTGTTCCGTGCTTTGATAACCTTTTTTTCTTTCTGTCAGCTCATAATATCTTAATTCATTCGAAATCGGTCAAAGAACAACGAAATTTACATGGAACTTCATGAAATAACAACAAAGTAGACATTTTTCGCTGTTCCGTGTTTCGATAACCGTTTTTCTTTCTGTGTCAGCTTCAAAATATATTAATTCATTCGAATTCGTTGAAAGAACAACGAAATTTACATGGAACTTCATGAAATAACAACAAAGTAGACATTTTTCGCTGTTCCGTGTTTTGATAACCTTTTTTCTTTCTGTGTCAGCTTCAAAATATCTTAATTCATTCGAATTCGTTCAAAGAACAACGAAATTAACGTGGAATTTCATCAAATAACAACAAAGTAGACATTTTTCGCTGTTCCGTGCTTTGATAACCTTTTTTTCTTTCTGTCAGCTCATAATATCTTAATTCATTCGAATTCGTTCAAAGAACAACGAAATTAACGTGGAATTTCATCAAATAACAACAAAGTAGACATTTTTCGCTGTTCCGTGTTTCGATAACCGTTTTTCTTTCTGTGTCAGCTTCAAAATATCTTAATTCATTCGAATTCGTTGAAAGAACAACGAAATTAACGTGGAATTTCATCAAATAACAACAAAGTAGACATTTTTCGCTGTTCCGTGCTTTGATAACCTTTTTTCCTTTCTGTCAGCTCATAATATCTTAATTCATTCGAAATCGGTCAAAGAACAACGAAATTAACATGAAACTTCATCAAATAACAACAAAGTAGACATTTTTCGCTGTTCCGTGCTTTGATAACCTTTTTTTCTTTCTGTCAGCTCATAATATCTTAATTCATTCGAAATCGGTCAAAGAACAACGAAATTAACATGAAACTTCATCAAATAACAACAAAGTAGACATTTTTCGCTGTTCCGTGCTTTGATAACCTTTTTTTCTTTCTGTCAGCTCATAATATCTTAATTCATTCGAAATCGGTCAAAGAACAACGAAATTTACATGGAACTTCATGAAATAACAACAAAGTAGACATTTTTCGCTGTTCCGTGTTTCGATAACCGTTTTTCTTTCTGTGTCAGCTTCAAAATATCTTAATTCATTCGAATTCGTTGAAAGAACAACGAAATTAACGTGGAATTTCATCAAATAACAACAAAGTAGACATTTTTCGCTGTTCCGTGCTTTGATAACCTTTTTTTCTTTCTGTCAGCTCATAATATCTTAATTCATTCGAAATCGGTCAAAGAACAACGAAATTAACATGAAACTTCATCAAATAACAACAAAGTACACATTTTTCGCTGTTCCGTGCTTTGATAACCTTTTTTTCTTTCTGTCAGCTCATAATATCTTAATTCATTCGAAATCGGTCAAAGAACAACGAAATTAACATGAAACTTCATCAAATAACAACAAAGTAGACATTTTTCGCTGTTCCGTGCTTTGATAACCTTTTTTTCTTTCTGTCAGTTCATAATATCTTAATTCATTCGAAATCGGTCAAAGAACAACGAAATTTACATGGAACTTCATGAAATAATAACAAAGTAGACATTTTTCGCTGTTCCGTGTTTCGATAACCGTTTTTCTTTCTGTGTCAGCTTCAAAATATCTTAATTCATTCGAATTCGTTGAAAGAACAACGAAATTAACGTGGAATTTCATCAAATAACAACAAAGTAGACATTTTTCGCTGTTCCGTGCTTTGATAACCTTTTTTCCTTTCTGTCAGCTCATAATATCTTAATTCATTCGAAATCGGTCAAAGAACAACGAAATTAACATGAAACTTCATCAAATAACAACAAAGTAGACATTTTTCGCTGTTCCGTGCTTTGATAACCTTTTTTTCTTTCTGTCAGCTCATAATATCTTAATTCATTCGAAATCGGTCAAAGAACAACGAAATTAACATGAAACTTCATCAAATAACAACAAAGTAGACATTTTTCGCTGTTCCGTGTTTCGATAACCGTTTTTCTTTCTGTGTCAGCTTCAAAATATCTTAATTCATTCGAATTCGTTCAAAGAACAACGAAATTAACGTGGAATTTCATCAAATAACAACAAAGTAGACATTTTTCGCTGTTCCGTGCTTTGATAACCTTTTTTTCTTTCTGTCAGCTCATAATATCTTAATTCATTCGAATTCGTTCAAAGAACAACGAAATTAACGTGGAATTTCATCAAATAACAACAAAGTAGACATTTTTCGCTGTTCCGTGTTTCGATAACCGTTTTTCTTTCTGTGTCAGCTTCAAAATATCTTAATTCATTCGAATTCGTTGAAAGAACAACGAAATTAACGTGGAATTTCATCAAATAACAACAAAGTAGACATT
This sequence comes from Philhelius pedissequus, assembly GCA_910595825.1. Lineage (NCBI taxonomy): Eukaryota > Metazoa > Arthropoda > Insecta > Diptera > Syrphidae > Philhelius > Philhelius pedissequus. Next base: position 19,510 of record CAJVCO010000292.1, read on the forward strand.
TTTCGCTGTTCCGTGCTTTGATAACCTTTTTTTCTTTCTGTCAGCTCATAATATCTTAATTCATTCGAATTCGTTCAAAGAACAAGGAAATTAACGTGGAATTTCATCAAATAACAACAAAGTAGACATTTTTCGCTGTTCCGTGCTTTGATAACCTTTTTTTCTTTCTGTCAGCTCATAATATCTTAATTCATTCGAAATCGGTCAAAGAACAACGAAATTAACATGAAACTTCATCAAATAACAACAAAGTAGACATTTTTCGCTGTTCCGTGCTTTGATAACCTTTTTTTCTTTCTGTCAGCTCATAATATCTTAATTCATTCGAAATCGGTCAAAGAACAACGAAATTAACATGAAACTTCATCAAATAACAACAAAGTAGACATTTTTCGCTGTTCCGTGTTTCGATAACCGTTTTTCTTTCTGTGTCAGCTTCAAAATATTTTAATTCATTCGAATTCGTTCAAAGAACAACGAAATTAATGAAACTTCATCAAATAACAACAAAGTAGACATTTTTCGCTGTTCCGTGCTTTGATAACCTTTTTTTCTTTCTGTCAGCTCATAATATCTTAATTCATTCGAATTCGTTCAAAGAACAACGAAATTAACGTGGAATTTCATCAAATAACAACAAAGTAGACATTTTTCGCTGTTCCGTGCTTTGATAACCTTTTTTTCTTTCTGTCAGCTCATAATATCTTAATTCATTCGAATTCGTTCAAAGAACAACGAAATTAACGTGGAATTTCATCAAATAACAACAAAGTAGACATTTTTCGCTGTTCCGTGCTTTGATAACCTTTTTTTCTTTCTGTCAGCTCATAATATCTTAATTCATTCGAAATCGGTCAAAGAACAACGAAATTAACATGAAACTTCATCAAATAACAACAAAGTAGACATTTTTCGCTGTTCCGTGCTTTGATAACCTTTTTTCCTTTCTGTCAGCTCATAATATCTTAATTCATTCGAAATCGGTCAAAGAACAACGAAATTAACAAGAAACTTCATCAAATAACAACAAAGTAGACATTTTTCGCTGTTCCGTGCTTTGATAACCTTTTTTTCTTTCTGTCAGCTCATAATATCTTAATTCATTCGAAATCGGTCAAAGAACAACGAAATTAACATGAAACTTCATCAAATAACAACAAAGTAGACATTTTTCGCTGTTCCGTGCTTTGATAACCTTTTTTTCTTTCTGTCAGCTCATAATATCTTAATTCATTCGAAATCGGTCAAAGAACAACGAAATTAACATGAAACTTCATCAAATAACAACAAAGTAGACATTTTTCGCTGTTCCGTGCTTTGATAACTTTTTTTCTTTCTGTCAGCTCATAATATCTTAATTCATTCGAATTCGTTGAAAGAACAACGAAATTAACGTGGAATTTCATCAAATAACAACAAAGTAGACATTTTTCGCTGTTCCGTGCTTTGATAACCTTTTTTCCTTTCTGTCAGCTCATAATATCTTAATTCATTCGAAATCGGTCAAAGAACAACGAAATTAACATGAAACTTCATCAAATAACAACAAAGTAGACATTTTTCGCTGTTCCGTGCTTTGATAACCTTTTTTTCTTTCTGTCAGCTCATAATATCTTAATTCATTCGAAATCGGTCAAAGAACAACGAAATTAACATGAAACTTCATCAAATAACAACAAAGTAGACATTTTTCGCTGTTCCGTGCTTTGATAACCTTTTTTTCTTTCTGTCAGCTCATAATATCTTAATTCATTCGAAATCGGTCAAAGAACAACGAAATTTACATGGAACTTCATGAAATAATAACAAAGTAGACATTTTTCGCTGTTCCGTGTTTCGATAACCGTTTTTCTTTCTGTGTCAGCTTCAAAATATCTTAATTCATTCGAATTCGTTGAAAGAACAACGAAATTAACGTGGAATTTCATCAAATAACAACAAAGTAGACATTTTTCGCTGTTCCGTGCTTTGATAACCTTTTTTCCTTTCTGTCAGCTCATAATATCTTAATTCATTCGAAATCGGTCAAAGAACAACGAAATGAACATGAAACTTCATCAAATAACAACAAAGTAGACATTTTTCGCTGTTTCGTGCTTTGATAACCTTTTTTTCTTTCTGTCAGCTCATAATATCTTAATTCATTCGAAATCGGTCAAAGAACAACGAAATTAACATGAAACTTCATCAAATAACAACAAAGTAGACATTTTTCGCTGTTCCGTGTTTCGATAACCGTTTTTCTTTCTGTGTCAGCTTCAAAATATCTTAATTCATTCGAATTCGTTCAAAGAACAACGAAATTAACGTGGAATTTCATCAAATAATAACAAAGTAGACATTTTTCGCTGTTCCGTGCTTTGATAACCTTTTTTTCTTTCTGTCAGCTCATAATATCTTAATTCATTCGAATTCGTTCAAAGAACAACGAAATTAACGTGGAATTTCATCAAATAACAACAAAGTAGACATTTTTCGCTGTTCCGTGTTTCGATAACCGTTTTTCTTTCTGTGTCAGCTTCAAAATATCTTAATTCATTCGAATTCGTTGAAAGAACAACGAAATTAACGTGGAATTTCATCAAATAACAACAAAGTAGACATTTTTTCGCTGTTCCGTGCTTTGATAACCTTTTTTCCTTTCTGTCAGCTCATAATATCTTAATTCATTCGAAGTCGGTCAAAGAACAACGAAATTTACATGGAACTTCATGAAATAACAACAAAGTAGACATTTTTCGCTGTTCCGTGTTTCGATAACCGTTTTTCTTTCTGTGTCAGCTTCAAAATATCTTAATTCATTCGAATTCGTTGAAAGAACAACGAAATTAACGTGGAATTTCATCAAATAACAACAAAGTAGACATTTTTCGCTGTTCCGTGCTTTGATAACCTTTTTTCCTTTCTGTCAGCTCATAATATCTTAATTCATTCGAAATCGGTCAAAGAACAACGAAATTAACATGAAACTTCATCAAATAACAACAAAGTAGACATTTTTCGCTGTTCCGTGCTTTGATAACCTTTTTTTCTTTCTGTCAGCTCATAATATCTTAATTCATTCGAATTCGTTCAAAGAACAACGAAATTAACGTGGAATTTCATCAAATAACAACAAAGTAGACATTTTTCGCTGTTCCGTGTTTCGATAACCGTTTTTTCTTTCTGTGTCAGCTTCAAAATATCTTAATTCATTCGAATTCGTTGAAAGAACAACGAAATTAACGTGGAATTTCATCAAATAACAACAAAGTAGACATTTTTCGCTGTTCCGTGCTTTGATAACCTTTTTTTCTTTCTGTCAGCTCATAATATCTTAATTCATTCGAAATCGGTCAAAGAACAACGAAATTAACATGAAACTTCATCAAATAACAACAAAGTAGACATTTTTCGCTGTTCCGTGCTTTGATAACCTTTTTTTCTTTCTGTCAGCTCATAATATCTTAATTCATTCGAAATCGGTCAAAGAACAACGAAATTAACATGAAACTTCATCAAATAACAACAAAGTAGATATTTTTCGCTGTTCCGTGTTTCGGTAACCGTTTTTCTTTCTGTGTCAGCTTCAAAATATCTTAATTCATTCGAATTCGTTGAAAGAACAACGAAATTAACGTGGAATTTCATCAAATAACAACAAAGTAGACATTTTTTCGCTGTTCCGTGCTTTGATAACCTTTTTTCCTTTCTGTCAGCTCATAATATCTTAATTCATTCGAAATCGGTCAAAGAACAACGAAATGAACATGAAACTTCATCAAATAACAACAAAGTAGACATTTTTCGCTGTTCCGTGCTTTGATAACCTTTTTTTCTTTCTGTCAGCTCATAATATCTTAATTCATTCGAAATCGGTCAAAGAACAACGAAATTAACATGAAACTTCATCAAATAACAACAAAGTAGACATTTTTCGCTGTTCCGTGCTTTGATAACCTTTTTTTCTTTCTGTCAGCTCATAATATCTTAATTCATTCGAATTCGTTGAAAGAACAACGAAATTAACGTGGAATTTCATCAAATAACAACAAAGTAGACATTTTTCGCTGTTCCGTGCTTTGATAACCTTTTTTCCTTTCTGTCAGCTCATAATATCTTAATTCATTCGAAATCGGTCAAAGAACAACGAAATTAACATGAAACTTCATCAAATAACAACAAAGTAGACATTTTTCGCTGTTCCGTGCTTTGATAACCTTTTTTTCTTTCTGTCAGCTCATAATATCTTAATTCATTCGAAATCGGTCAAAGAACAACGAAATTAACATGAAACTTCATCAAATAACAACAAAGTAGACATTTTTCGCTGTTCCGTGCTTTGATAACCTTTTTTTCTTTCTGTCAGCTCATAATATCTTAATTCATTCGAAATCGGTCAAAGAACAACGAAATTTACATGGAACTTCATGAAATAATAACAAAGTAGACATTTTTCGCTGTTCCGTGTTTCGATAACCGTTTTTCTTTCTGTGTCAGCTTCAAAATATCTTAATTCATTCGAATTCGTTGAAAGAACAACGAAATTAACGTGGAATTCATTCGAAATCGGTCAAAGAACAACGAAATTAACATGAAACTTCATCAAATAACAACAAAGTAGACATTTTTCGCTGTTCCGTGCTTTGATAACCTTTTTTTCTTTCTGTCAGCTCATAATATCTTAATTCATTCGAAATCGGTCAAAGAACAACGAAATTAACATGAAACTTCATCAAATAACAACAAAGTAGACATTTTTCGCTGTTCCGTGCTTTGATAACCTTTTTTTCTTTCTGTCAGCTCATAATATCTTAATTCATTCGAAATCGGTCAAAGAACAACGAAATTTACATGGAACTTCATGAAATAATAACAAAGTAGACATTTTTCGCTGTTCCGTGTTTCGATAACCGTTTTTCTTTCTGTGTCAGCTTCAAAATATCTTAATTCATTCGAATTCGTTGAAAGAACAACGAAATTAACGTGGAATTTCATCAAATAACAACAAAGTAGACATTTTTTCGCTGTTCCGTGCTTTGATAACCTTTTTTTCTTTCTGTCAGCTCATAATATCTTAATTCATTCGAAATCGGTCAAAGAACAACGAAATGAACATGAAACTTCATCAAATAACAACAAAGTAGACATTTTTCGCTGTTTCGTGCTTTGATAACCTTTTTTTCTTTCTGTCAGCTCATAATATCTTAATTCATTCGAAATCGGTCAAAGAACAACGAAATTAACATGAAACTTCATCAAATAACAACAAAGTAGACATTTTTCGCTGTTCCGTGTTTCGATAACCGTTTTTCTTTCTGTGTCAGCTTCAAAATATCTTAATTCATTCGAATTCGTTCAAAGAACAACGAAATTAACGTGGAATTTCATCAAATAATAACAAAGTAGACATTTTTCGCTGTTCCGTGCTTTGATAACCTTTTTTTCTTTCTGTCAGCTCATAATATCTTAATTCATTCGAATTCGTTCAAAGAACAACGAAATTAACGTGGAATTTCATCAAATAAAAACAAAGTAGACATTTTTCGCTGTTCCGTGTTTCGATAACCGTTTTTCTTTCTGTGTCAGCTTCAAAATATCTTAATTCATTCGAATTCGTTGAAAGAACAACGAAATTAACGTGGAATTTCATCAAATAACAACAAAGTAGACATTTTTCGCTGTTCCGTGCCTTGATAACCTTTTTTCCTTTCTGTCAGCTCATAATATCTTAATTCATTCGAAGTCGGTCAAAGAACAACGAAATTTACATGGAACTTCATGAAATAACAACAAAGTAGACATTTTTCGCTGTTCCGTGTTTCGATAACCGTTTTTCTTTCTGTGTCAGCTTCAAAATATCTTAATTCATTCGAATTCGTTGAAAGAACAACGAAATTAACGTGGAATTTCATCAAATAACAACAAAGTAGACATTTTTCGCTGTTCCGTGCTTTGATAACCTTTTTTCCTTTCTGTCAGCTCATAATATCTTAATTCATTCGAAATCGGTCAAAGAACAACGAAATTAACATGAAACTTCATCAAATAACAACAAAGTAGACATTTTTCGCTGTTCCGTGCTTTGATAACCTTTTTTTCTTTCTGTCAGCTCATAATATCTTAATTCATTCGAATTCGTTCAAAGAACAACGAAATTAACGTGGAATTTCATCAAATAACAACAAAGTAGACATTTTTCGCTGTTCCGTGTTTCGATAACCGTTTTTTTTTCTTTCTGTGTCAGCTTCAAAATATCTTAATTCATTCGATTTCGTTGAAAGAACAACGAAATTAACGTGGAATTTCATCAAATAACAACAAAGTAGACATTTTTCGCTGTTCCGTGCTTTGATAACCTTTTTTTCTTTCTGTCAGCTCATAATATCTAATTCATTCGAAATCGGTCTAAGAACAACGAAATTAACATGAAACTTCATCAAATAACAACAAAGTAGACATTTTTCGCTGTTCCGTGCTTTGATAACCTTTTTTCTTTCTGTCAGCTCATAATATCTTAATTCATTCGAAATCGGTCAAAGAACAACGAAATTAACATGAAACTTCATCAAATAACAACAAAGTAGACATTTTTCGCTGTTCCGTGTTTCAGTAACCGTTTTTCTTTCTGTGTCAGCTTCAAAATATCTTAATTCATTCGAATTCGTTGAAAGAACAACGAAATTAACGTGGAATTTCATCAAATAAACAACAAAGTAGACATTTTTCGCTGTTCCGTGCTTTGATAACCTTTTTTCCTTTCTGTCAGCTCATAATATCTTAATTCATTCGAAATCGGTCAAAGAACAACGAAATTAACATGAAACTTCATCAAATAACAACAAAGTAGACATTTTTCGCTGTTCCGTGCTTTGATAACCTTTTTTCCTTTCTGTCAGCTCATAATATCTTAATTCATTCGAAATCGGGTCAAAGAACAACGAAATTAACATGAAACTTCATCAAATAACAACAAAGTAGACATTTTTCGCTGTTCCGTGCTTTGATAACCTTTTTTTTCTTTCTGTCAGCTCATAATATCTTAATTCATTCGAAATCGGTCAAAGAACAACGAAATTAACGTGGAATTTCATCAAATAACAACAAAGTAGACATTTTTCGCTGTTCCGTGCTTTGATAACCTTTTTCCTTTCTGTCAGCTCATAATATCTTAATTCATTCGAAATCGGTCAAAGAACAACGAAATTAACATGAAACTTCATCAAATAACAACAAAGTAGACATTTTTCGCTGTTCCGTGCTTTGATAACCTTTTTTTCTTTCTGTCAGCTCATAATATCTTAATTCATTCGAAATCGGTCAAAGAACACAACCGAAATTAACATGAAACTTCATCAAATAACAACAAAGTAGACATTTTTCGCTGTTCCGTGCTTTGATAACCTTTTTTTCTTTCTGTCAGCTCATAATATCTTAATTCATTCGAAATCGGTCAAAGAACAACGAAAATTAACATGAAACTTCATCAAATAACAACAAAGTAGACATTTTTCGCTGTTCCGTGTTCGATAACCGTTTTTCTTTCGGTGTCAGCTTTCAAAATATCTTAAATCATTCGAATTCGTTGAAAGAACAACGAAATTAACGTGGAAATTTCATCAAATAACAACAAAGTAGACATTTTTCGCTGTTCCGTGCTTTGATAACCTTTTTTCCTTTCTGTCAGCTCATAATATCTTAATTCATTCGAAATCGGTCAAAGAACAACGAAATTAACATGAAACTTCATCAAATAACAACAAAGTAGACATTTTTCGCTGTTCCGTGCTTTGATAACCTTTTTTCCTTTCTGTCAGCTCATAATATCTTAATTCATTCGAAATCGGTCAAAGAACAACGAAATTAACATGAAACTTCATCAAATAACAACAAAGTAACATTTTTCGCTGTTCCGTGCTTTGATAACCTTTTTTTCTTTCTGTCAGCTCATAATATCTTAATTCATTCGAAATCGGTCAAAGAACAACGAAATTTACATGGAACTTCATGAAATAACAACAAAGTAGACATTTTTCGCTGTTCCGTGTTTCGATAACCGTTTTTCTTTCTGTGTCAGCTTCAAAATATCTTAATTCATTCGAATTCGTTGAAAGAACAACGAAATTAACGTGGAATTTCATCAAATAACAACAAAGTAGACATTTTTCGCTGTTCCGTGCTTTGATAACCTTTTTTTCTTTCTGTCAGCTCATAATATCTTAATTCATTCGAAATCGGTCAAAGAACAACGAAATTAACATGAAACTTCATCAAATAACAACAAAGTAGACATTTTTCGCTGTTCCGTGCTTTGATACCTTTTTTTCTTTCTGTCAGCTCATAATAATCTTAATTCATTCGAAATCGGTCAAAGAACAGCGAAAATTAACATGAAACTTCATCAAATAACAACAAAGTAGACATTTTTCGCTGTTCCGTGCTTTGATAAACCTTTTTTCCTTTCTGTCAGCTCATAATATCTTAATTCATTCGAAATCGGTCAAAGAACAACGAAATTAACGTGGATATTCATCAAATAACAACAAAGTAGACATTTTTCGCTGTTCCGTGCTTTGATAACCTTTTTTTCTTTCTGTCAGCTCATAATATCTTAATTCATTCGAAATCGGTCAAAAGAACAACGAAATTAACATGAAACTTCATCAAATAACAACAAAGAGACATTTTTCGCTGTTCCGTGCTTTGATAACCTTTTTTTTCTTTCTGTCAGCTCATAATATCTTAATTCATTCGAAATCGGTCAAAGAACAACGAAATTTTACATGGAACTTCATGAAATAACAGCAAAGTAGACATTTTTCGCTGTTCCGTGTTTCGATAACCGTTTTTCTTTCTGTGTCAGCTTCAAAATATCTTAATTCATTCGAATTCGTTGAAAGAACAACGAAATTAACGTGGAATTTCATCAAATAACAACAAAGTAGACATTTTTCGCTGTTCCCCGTGCTTTTGATAACCTTTTTTCCTTTCTGTCAGCTCATAATATCTTAATTCATTCGAAATCGGTCAAAGAACAACGAAATTAACATGAAACTTCATCAAATAACAACAAAGTAGACATTTTTCGCTGTTCCGTGCTTTGATAACCTTTTTTTCTTTCTGTCAGCTCATAATATCTTAATTCATTCGAATTCGTTCAAAGAACAACGAAATTAACGTGGAATTTCATCAAATAACAACAAAGTAGACATTTTTCGCTGTTCCGTGCTTTGATAACCTTTTTTTCTTTCTGTCAGCTCATAATATCTTAATTCATTCGAAATCGGGCAAAGAACAACGAAATTAACATGAAACTTCATCAAATAACAACAAAGTAGACATTTTTCGCTGTTCCGTGCTTTGATAACCTTTTTTTCTTTCTGTCAGCTCATAATATCTTAATTCATTCGAAATCGGTCAAAGAACAACGAAATTTACATGGAACTTCATGAAATAACAACAAAGTAGACATTTTTCGCTGTTCCGTGTTTCGATAACCGTTTTTCTTTCTGTGTCAGCTTCAAAATATCTTATTCATTCGAATTC
>CAJVCO010000293.1:0-28927 GCA_910595825.1 Philhelius pedissequus
ATTTGATGAAGTTTCATGTTAATTTCGTTGTTCTTTGACCGATTTCGAATGAATTAAGATATTATGAGCTGACAGAAAGGAAAAAAGGTTATCAAATCACGGAACAGCGAAAAATGTCTACTTTGTTGTTATTTGATGAAGTTCCATGTAAATTTCGTTGTTCTTTGACCGATTTCGAATGAATTAAGATATTATGAGCTGACAGAAAGGAAAAAAAGGTTATCAAAGCACGGAACAGCGAAAAATGTCTACTTTGTTGTTATTTGATGAAATTCCACGTTAATTTCGTTGTTCTTTCAACGAATTCGAATGAATTAAGATATTTTGAAGCTGACACAGAAAGAAAAACTGTTATCGAAACACGGAACAGCGAAAAAATGTCTACTTTGTTGTTATTTGATGAAGTTCCATGTAAATTTCGTTGTTCTTTGACCGATTTCGAATGAATTAAGATATTATGAGCTGACAGAAAGAAAAAAAGGTTATCAAAGCACGGAACAGCGAAAAAATGTCTACTTTGTTGTTATTTGATGAAGTTTCATGTTAATTTCGTTGTTCTTTGACCGATTTCGAATGAATTAAGATATTATGAGCTGACAGAAAGGAAAAAAGGTTATCAAATCACGGAACAGCGAAAAATATCTACTTTGTTGTTATTTGATGAAGTTTCATGTTAATTTCGTTGTTCTTTGACCGATTTCGAATGAATTAAGATATTATGAGCTGACAGAAAGAAAAAAAGGTTATCAAAGCACAGAACAGCGAAAAATGTCTACTTTGTTGTTATTTGATGAAGTTTCATGTTAATTTCTTTGTTCTTTGACCGATTTCGAATGAATTAAGATATTATGAGCTGACAGAAAGAAAAAAGGTTATCAAAGCACGGAACAGCGAAAAATGTCTACTTTGTTGTTATTTGATGAAATTCCACGTTAATTTAGTTGTTCTTTCAACGAATTCGAATGAATTAAGATATTTTGAAGCTGACACAGAAAGAAAAACGGTTATCGAAACACGGAACAGCGAAAAAATGTCTACTTTGTTGTTATTTGATGAAGTTCCATGTAAATTTCGTTGTTCTTTGACCGATTTCGAATGAATTAAGATATTATGAGCTGACAGAAAGAAAAAAAGGTTATCAAAGCACGGAACAGCGAAAAATGTCCACTTTGTTGTTATTTGATGAAGTTTCATGTTAATTTCGTTGTTCTTTGACCGATTTCGAATGAATTAAGATATTATGAGCTGACAGAAAGGAAAAAAGGTTATCAAAGCACGGAACAGCGAAAAATGTCTACTTTGTTGTTATTTGATGAAATTCGACGTTAATTTCGTTGTTCTTTGAACGAATTCGAATGAATTAAGATATTTTGAAGCTGACACAGAAAGAAAAACGGTTATCGAAACACGGAACAGCGAAAAATGTCTACTTTGTTGTTATTTCATGAAGTTCCATGTAAATTTCGTTGTTCTTTGACCGATTTCGAATGAATTAAGATATTATGAGCTGACAGAAAGAAAAAAAGGTTATCAAAGCACGGAACAGCGAAAAATGTCTACTTTGTTGTTATTTGATGAAGTTTCATGTTAATTTCGTTGTTCTTTGACCGATTTCGAATGAATTAAGATATTATGAGCTGACAGAAAGGAAAAAAGGTTATCAAAGCACGGAACAGCGAAAAATGTCTACTTTGTTGTTATTTGATGAAGTTCCATGTAAATTTCGTTGTTCTTTGACCGATTTCGAATGAAATAGGATATTATGAGCTGACAGAAAGAAAAAAAAGATTATCAAAGCACGGAACAGCGAAAAATGTCTACTTTGTTGTTATTTGATGAAGTTTCATGTTAATTTCGTTGTTCTTTGACCGATTTCGAATGAATTAAGATATTATGAGCTGACAGAAAGGAAAAAAAGGTTATCAAAGCACGGAACAGCGAAAAATGTCTACTTTGTTGTTATTTGATGAAATTCCACGTTAATTTCGTTGTTCTTTCAACGAATTCGAATGAATTAAGATATTTTGAAGCTGACACAGAAAGAAAAACGGTTATCGAAACACGGAACAGCGAAAAAATGTCTACTTTGTTGTTATTTCATGAAGTTCCATGTAAATTTCGTTGTTCTTTGACCGATTTCGAATGAATTAAGATATTATGAGCTGACAGAAAGAAAAAAAGGTTATCAAAGCACGGAACAGCGAAAAATGTCTACTTTGTTGTTATTTGATGAAGTTTCATGTTAATTTCGTTGTTCTTTGACCGATTTCGAATGAATTAAGATATTATGAGCTGACAGAAAGGAAAAAAAGGTTATCAAAGCACGGAACAGCGAAAAATGTCTACTTTGTTGTTATTTGATGAAGTTCCATGTAAATTTCGTTGTTCTTTGACCGATTTCGAATGAAATAGTATATTATGAGCTGACAGAAAGAAAAAAAGATTATCAAAGCACGGAACAGCGAAAAATGTCTACTTTGTTGTTATTTGATGAAGTTTCATGTTAATTTCGTTGTTCTTTGACCGATTTCGAATGAATTAAGATATTATGAGCTGACAGAAAGGAAAAAAGGTTATCAAAGCACGGAACAGCGAAAAATGTCTACTTTGTTGTTATTTGATGAAATTCCACGTTAATTTCGTTGTTCTTTCAACGAATTCGAATGAATTAAGATATTTTGAAGCTGACACAGAAAGAAAAACGGTTATCGAAACACGGAACAGCGAAAAATGTCTACTTTGTTGTTATTTCATGAAGTTCCTTGTACATTTCGTTGTTCTTTGACCGATTTCGAATGAATTAAGATATTATGAGCTGACAGAAAGAAAAAAGGTTATCAAAGCACGGAACAGCGAAAAATGTCTACTTTGTTGATATTTGATGAAGTTTCATGTTAATTTCGTTGTTCTTTGACCGATTTCGAATGAATTAAGATATTATGAGCTGACAGAAAGGAAAAAAGGTTATCAAAGCACGGAACAGCGAAAAATGTCTACTTCGTTGTTATTTGATGAAGTTCCATGTAAATTTCGTTGTTCTTTGACCGATTTCGAATGAAATAGGATATTATGAGCTGACAGAAAGAAAAAAAGATTATCAAAGCACGGAACAGCGAAAAATGTCTACTTTGTTGTTATTTGATGAAGTTTCATGTTAATTTCGTTGTTCTTTGACCGATTTCGAATGAATTAAGATATTATGAGCTGACAGAAAGGAAAAAAGGTTATCAAAGCACGGAACAGCGAAAAATGTCTACTTTGTGGTTATTTGATGAAATTCCACGTTAATTTCGTTGTTCTTTCAACGAATTCGAATGAATTAAGATATTTTGAAGCTGACACAGAAAGAAAAACGGTTATCGAAACACGGAACAGCGAAAAATGTCTACTTTGTTGTTATTTCATGAAGTTCCATGTAAATTTCGTTGTTCTTTGACCGATTTCGAATGAATTAAGATATTATGAGCTGACAGAAAGAAAAAAAGGTTATCAAAGCACGGAACAGCGAAAAATGTCTACTTTGTTGTTATTTGATGAAGTTTCATGTTAATTTCGTTGTTCTTTGACCGATTTCGAATGAATTAAGATATTATGAGCTGACAGAAAGGAAAAAAGGTTATCAAAGCACGGAACAGCGAAAAATGTCTACTTTGTTGTTATTTGATGAAGTTCCATGTAAATTTCGTTGTTCTTTGACCGATTTCGAATGAAATAGGATATTATGAGCTGACAGAAAGAAAAAAAGATTATCAAAGCACGGAACAGCGAAAAATGTCTACTTTGTTGTTATTTGATGAAGTTTCATGTTAATTTCGTTGTTCTTTGACCGATTTCGAATGAATTAAGATAGTATGAGCTGACAGAAAGGAAAAAAGGTTATCAAAGCACGGAACAGCGAAAAATGTCTACTTTGTTGTTATTTGATGAAATTCCACGTTAATTTCGTTGTTCTTTCAACGAATTCGAATGAATTAAGATATTTTGAAGCTGACACAGAAAGAAAAACGGTTATCGAAACACGGAACAGCGAAAAATGTCTACTTTGTTGTTATTTCATGAAGTTCCATGTAAATTTCGTTGTTCTTTGACCGATTTCGAATGAATTAAGATATTATGAGCTGACAGAAAGGAAAAAAGGTTATCAAAGCACGGAACAGCGAAAAATGTCTACTTTGTTGTTATTTGATGAAATTCCACGTTAATTTCGTTGTTCTTTCAACGAATTCGAATGAATTAAGATATTTTGAAGCTGACACAGAAAGAAAAACGGTTATCGAAACACGGAACAGCGAAAAATGTCTACTTTGTTGTTATTTCATGAAGTTCCATTTAAATTTCGTTGTTCTTTGACCGATTTCGAATGAATTAAGATATTATGAGCTGACAGAAAGGAAAAAAGGTTATCAAAGCACGGAACAGCGAAAAATGTCTACTTTGTTGTTATTTGATGAAATTCCACGTTAATTTCGTTGTTCTTTCAACGAATTCGAATGAATTAAGATATTTTGAAGCTGACACAGAAAGAAAAACGGTTATCGAAACACGGAACAGCGAAAAATGTCTACTTTGTTGTTATTTCATGAAGTTCCATGTAAATTTCGTTGTTCTTTGACCGATTTCGAATGAATTAAGATATTATGAGCTGACAGAAAGAAAAAAAGGTTATCAAAGCACGGAACAGCGAAAAATGTCTACTTTGTTGTTATTTGATGAAATTCCACGTTAATTTCGTTGTTCTTTCAACGAATTCGAATGAATTAAGATATTTTGAAGCTGACACAGAAAGAAAAACGGTTATCGAAACACGGAACAACGAAAAATGTCTACTTTGTTGTTATTTGATGAAGTTCCATGTAAATTTCGTTGTTCTTTGACCGATTTCGAATGAATTAAGATATTATGAGCTGACAGAAAGGAAAAAAGGTTATCAAAGTACGGAACAGCGAAAAATGTCTACTTTGTTGTTATTTGATGAAATTCCACGTTAATTTCGTTGTTCTTTCAACGAATTCGAATGAATTAAGATATTTTGAAGCTGACACAGAAAGAAAAACTGTTATCGAAACACGGAACAGCGAAAAATGTCTACTTTGTTGTTATTTGATGAAGTTCCATGTAAATTTCGTTGTTCTTTGACCGATTTCGAATGAATTAAGATATTATGAGCTGACAGAAAGAAAAAAAGGTTATCGAAACACGGAACAGCGAAAAATGTCTACTTTGTTGTTATTTCATGAAGTTCCATGTAAATTTCGTTGTTCTTTGACCGATTTCGAATGAATTAAGATATTATGAGCTGACAGAAAGAAAAAAAAGGTTATCAAAGCACGGAACAGCGAAAAATGTCTACTTTGTTGTTATTTGATGAAGTTTCATGTTAATTTCGTTGTTCTTTGACCGATTTCGAATGAATTAAGATATTATGAGCTGACAGAAAGAAAAAAAGGTAATCAAAGCACGGAACAGCGAAAAATGTCTACTTTGTTGTTATTTGATGAAGTTTCATGTTAATTTCGTTGTTCTTTGACCGATTTCGAATGAATTAAGATATTATGAGCTGACAGAAAGGAAAAAAGGTTATCAAAGCACGGAACAGCGAAAAATGTCTACTTTGTTGTTATTTGATGAAGTTTCATGTTAATTTCGTTGTTTTTTGACCGATTTCGAATGAATTAAGATATTATGAGCTGACAGAAAGGAAAAAAGGTTATCAAAGCACGGAACAGCGAAAAATGTCTACTTTGTTGTTATTTGATAAAATTCCACGTTAATTTCGTTGTTCTTTCAACGAATTCGAATGAATTAAGATATTTTGAAGCTGACACAGAAAGAAAAACGGTTATCGAAACACGGAACAGCGAAAAATGTCTACTTTGTTGTTATTTCATGAAGTTCCATGTAAATTTCGTTGTTCTTTGACCGATTTCGAATGAATTAAGATATTATGAGCTGACAGAAAGAAAAAAAGGTTATCGAAACACGGAACAGCGAAAAATGTCTACTTTGTTGTTATTTCATGAAGTTCCATGTAAATTTCGTTGTTCTTTGACCGATTTCGAATGAATTAAGATATTATGAGCTGACAGAAAGAAAAAAAGGTTATCAAAGCACGGAACAGCGAAAGATGTCTACTTTGTTGTTATTTGATGAAGTTTCATGTTAATTTCGTTGTTCTTTGACCGATTTCGAATGAATTAAGATATTATGAGCTGACAGAAAGGAAAAAAGGTTATCAAAGCACGGAACAGCGAAAAATGTCTACTTTGTTGTTATTTGATGAAGTTTCATGTTAATTTCGTTGTTCTTTGACCGATTTCGAATGAATTAATATATTATGAGCTGAGAGAAAGGAAAAAAGGTTATCAAAGCACGGAACAGCGAAAAATGTCTACTTTGTTGTTATTTGATGAAGTTTCATTTTAATTTCGTTGTTCTTTGACCGATTTCGAATGAATTAAGATATTATGAGCTGACAGAAAGGAAAAAAGGTTATCAAAGCACGGAACAGCGAAAAATGTCTACTTTGTTGTTATTTGATGAAGTTTCATGTTAATTTCGTTGTTCTTTGACCGATTTCGAATAAATTAAGATATTATGAGCTGACAGAAAGAAAAAAAGGTTATCAAAGCACGGAACAGCGAAAAATGTCTACTTTGTTGTTATTTGATGAAGTTTCATGTTAATTTCGTTGTTCTTTGACCGATTTCGAATGAATTAAGATATTTTGAAGCTGACACAGAAAGAAAAACGGTTATCGAAACACGGAACAGCGAAAAATGTCTACTTTGTTGTTATTTCATGAAGTTCCATGTAAATTTCGTTGTTCTTTGACCGATTTCGAATGAATTAAGATATTATGAGCTGACAGAAAGGAAAAAAGGTTATCAAAGCACGGAACAGCGAAAAATGTCTACTTTGTTGTTATTTGATGAAATCCACGTTAATTTCGTTGTTCTTTCAACGAATTCGAATGAATTAAGATATTTTGAAGCTGACACAGAAAGAAAAACGGTTATCGAAACACGGAACAGCGAAAAATGTCTACTTTGTTGTTATTTCATGAAGTTCCATGTAAATTTCGTTGTTCTTTGACCGATTTCGAATGAATTAAGATATTATGAGCTGACAGAAAGGAAAAAAGGTTATCAAAGCACGGAACAGCGAAAAATGTCTACTTTGTTGTTATTTGATGAAATTCCACGTTAATTTCGTTGTTCTTTCAACGAATTCGAATGAATTAAGATATTTTGAAGCTGACACAGAAATAAAAACGGTTATCGAAACACGGAACAGCGAAAAATGTCTACTTTGTTGTTATTTCATGAAGTTCCATGTAAATTTCGTTGTTCTTTGACCGATTTCGAATGAATTAAGATATTATGAGCTGACAGAAAGAAAAAAAGGTTATCAAAGCACGGAACAGCGAAAAATGTCTACTTTGTTGTTATTTGATGAAATTCCACGTTAATTTCGTTGTTCTTTCAACGAATTCGAATGAATTAAGATATTTTGAAGCTGACACAGAAAGAAAAACGGTTATCGAAACACGGAACAGCGAAAAATGTCTACTTTGTTGTTATTTGATGAAGTTCCATGTAAATTTCGTTGTTCTTTGACCGATTTCAAATGAATTAAGATATTATGAGCTGACAGAAAGGAAAAAAGGTTATCAAAGCACGGAACAGCGAAAAATGTCTACTTTGTTGTTATTTGATGAAATTCCACGTTAATTTCGTTGTTCTTTCAACGAATTCGAATGAATTAAGATATTTTGAAGCTGACACAGAAAGAAAAACTGTTATCGAAATACGGAACAGCGAAAAATGTCTACTTTGTTGTTATTTGATGAAGTTCCATGTAAATTTCGTTGTTCTTTGACCGATTTCGAATGAATTAAGATATTATGAGCTGACAGAAAGAAAAAAAGGTTATCAAAGCACGGAACAGCGAAAAATGTCTACTTTGTTGTTATTTGATGAAGTTTCATGTTAATTTCGTTGTTCTTTGACCGATTTCGAATGAATTAAGATATTATGAGCTGACAGAAAGGAAAAAAGGTTATCAAATCACGGAACAGCGAAAAATGTCTACTTTGTTGTTATTTGATGAAGTTTCATGTTAATTTCGTTGTTCTTTGACCGATTTCGAATGAATTAAGATATTATGAGCTGACAGAAAGAAAAAAAGGTAATCAAAGCACAGAACAGCGAAAAATGTCTACTTTGTTGTTATTTGATGAAGTTCATGTTAATTTCTTTGTTCTTTGACCGATTTCGAATGAATTAAGATATTATGAGCTGACAGAAAGGAAAAAAGGTTATCAAAGCACGGAACAGCGAAAAATGTCTACTTTGTTGTTATTTGATGAAATTCCACGTTAATTTCGTTGTTCTTTCAACGAATTCGAATGAATTAAGATATTTTGAAGCTGACACAGAAAGAAAAACGGTTATCGAAACACGGAACAGCGAAAAATGTCTACTTTGTTGTTATTTGATGAAGTTCCATGTAAATTTCGTTGTTCTTTGACCGATTTCGAATGAATTAAGATATTATGAGCTGACAGAAAGAAAAAAAGGTTATCAAAGCACGGAACAGCGAAAAATGTCTACTTTGTTGTTATTTGATGAAGTTTCATGTTAATTTCGTTGTTCTTTGACCGATTTCGAATGAATTAAGATATTTTGAAGCTGACACAGAAAGAAAAACTGTTATCGAATCACGGAACAGCGAAAAATGTCTACTTTGTTGTTATTTGATGAAGTTCCATGTAAATTTCGTTGTTCTTTGACCGATTTCGAATGAATTAAGATATTATGAGCTGACAGAAAGAAAAAAAGGTTATCAAAGCACGGAACAGCGAAAAATGTCTACTTTGTTGTTATTTGATGAAGTTTCATGTTAATTTCGTTGTTCTTTGACCGATTTCGAATGAATTAAGATATTATGAGCTGACAGAAAGGAAAAAAGGTTATCAAAGCACGGAACAGCGAAAAATGTCTACTTTGTTGTTATTTGATGAAATTCCACGTTAATTTCGTTGTTCTTTGAACGAATTCGAATGAATTAAGATATTTTGAAGCTGACACAGAAAGAAAAACGGTTATCGAAACACGGAACAGCGAAAAGTGTCTACTTTGTTGTTATTTCATGAAGTTCCATGTAAATTTCGTTGTTCTTTGACCGATTTCGAATGAATTAAGATATTATGAGCTGACAGAAAGAAAAAAAGGTTATCAAAGCACGGAACAGCGAAAAATGTCTACTTTGTTGTTATTTGATGAAGTTTCATGTTAATTTCGTTGTTCTTTGACCGATTTCGAATGAATTGAGATATTATGAGCTGACAGAAAGGAAAAAAGGTTATCAAAGCACGGAACAGCGAAAAATGTCTACTTTGTTGTTATTTGATGAAGTTCCATGTAAATTTCGTTGTTCTTTGACCGATTTCGAATGAAATAGGATATTATGAGCTGACAGAAAGAAAAAAAGATTATCAAAGCACGGAACAGCGAAAAATGTCTACTTTGTTGTTATTTGATGAAGTTTCATGTTAATTTCGTTGTTCTTTGACCGATTTCGAATGAATTAAGATATTATGAGCTGACAGAAAGGAAAAAAGGTTATCAAAGCACGGAACAGCGAAAAATGTCTACTTTGTTGTTATTTGATGAAATTCCACGTTAATTTCGTTGTTCTTTCAACGAATTCGAATGAATTAAGATATTTTGAAGCTGACACAGAAAGAAAAACGGTTATCGAAACATGGAACAGCGAAAAATGTCTACTTTGTTGTTATTTCATGAAGTTCCATGTAAATTTCGTTGTTCTTTGACCGATTTCGAATGAATTAAGATATTATGAGCTGACAGAAAGAAAAAAAGGTTATCAAAGCACGGAACAGTGAAAAATGTCTACTTTGTTGTTATTTGATGAAGTTTCATGTTAATTTCGTTGTTCTTTGACCGATTTCGAATGAATTAAGATATTATGAGCTGACAGAAAGGAAAAAAGGTTATCAAAGCACGGAACAGCGAAAAATGTCTACTTTGTTGTTATTTGATGAAGTTCCATGTAAATTTCGTTGTTCTTTGACCGATTTCGAATGAAATAGGATATTATGAGCTGACAGAAAGAAAAAAAGATTATCAAAGCACGGAACAGCGAAAAATGTCTACTTTGTTGTTATTTGATGAAGTTTCATGTTAATTTCGTTGTTCTTTGACCGATTTCGAATGAATTAAGATATTATGAGCTGACAGAAAGGAAAAAAGGTTATCAAAGCACGGAACAGCGAAAAATGTCTACTTTGTTGTTATTTGATGAAATTCCACGTTAATTTCGTTGTTCTTTCAACGAATTCGAATGAATTAAGATATTTTGAAGCTGACACAGAAAGAAAAACGGTTATCGAAACACGGAACAGCGAAAAATGTCTACTTTGTTGTTATTTCATGAAGTTCCATGTACATTTCGTTGTTCTTTGACCGATTTCGAATGAATTAAGATATTATGAGCTGACAGAAAGAAAAAAAGGTTATCAAAGCACGGAACAGCGAAAAATGTCTACTTTGTTGTTATTTGATGAAGTTTCATGTAAATTTCGTTGTTCTTTGACCGATTTCGAATGAAATAGGATATTATGAGCTGACAGAAAGAAAAAAAGATTATCAAAGCACGGAACAGCGAAAAATGTCTACTTTGTTGTTATTTGATGAAGTTTCATGTTAATTTCGTTGTTCTTTGACCGATTTCGAATGAATTAAGATATTATGAGCTGACAGAAAGGAAAAAAGGTTATCAAAGCACGGAACAGCGAAAAATGTCTACTTTGTGGTTATTTGATGAAATTCCACGTTAATTTCGTTGTTCTTTCAACGAATTCGAATGAATTAAGATATTTTGAAGCTGACACAGAAAGAAAAACGGTTATCGAAACACGGAACAGCGAAAAATGTCTACTTTGTTGTTATTTCATGAAGTTCCATGTAAATTTCGTTGTTGTTTGACCGATTTCGAATGAATTAAGATATTATGAGCTGACAGAAAGAAAAAAAGGTTATCAAAGCACGGAACAGCGAAAAATGTCTACTTTGTTGTTATTTGATGAAGTTTCATGTTAATTTCGTTGTTCTTTGACCGATTTCGAATGAATTAAGATATCATGAGCTGACAGAAAGGAAAAAAGGTTATCAAAGCACGGAACAGCGAAAAATGTCTACTTTGTTGTTATTTGATGAAGTTCCATGTAAATTTCGTTGTTCTTTGACCGATTTCGAATGAAATAGGATATTATGAGCTGACAGAAAAAAAAAAATATTATCAAAGCACGGAACAGCGAAAAATGTCTACTTTGTTGTTATTTGATGAAGTTTCATGTTAATTTCGTTGTTCTTTGACCGATTTCGAATGAATTAAGATATTATGAGCTGACAGAAAGGAAAAAAGGTTATCAAAGCACGGAACAGCGAAAAATGTCTACTTTGTTATTATTTGATGAAATTCCACGTTAATTTCGTTGTTCTTTCAACGAATTCGAATGAATTAAGATATTTTGAAGCTGACACAGAAAGAAAAACGGTTATCGAAACACGGAACAGCGAAAAATGTCTACTTTGTTGTTATTTCATGAAGTTCCATGTAAATTTCGTTGTTCTTTGACCGATTTCGAATGAATTAAGATATTATGAGCTGACAGAAAGAAAAAAAGGTTATCAAAGCACGGAACAGCGAAAAATGTCTACTTTGTTGTTATTTGATGAAGTTTCATGTTAATTTCGTTGTTCTTTGACCGATTTCGAATGAATTAAGATATTATGAGCTGACAGAAAGGAAAAAAGGTTATCAAAGCACGGAACAGCGAAAAATGTCTACTTTGTTGTTATTTGATGAAGTTCCATGTAAATTTCGTTGTTCTTTGACCGATTTCGAATGAAATAGGATATTATGAGCTGACAGAAAGAAAAAAAGATTATCAAAGCACGGAACAGCGAAAAATGTCTACTTTGTTGTTATTTGATGAAGTTTCATGTTAATTTCGTTGTTCTTTGACCGATTTCGAATGAATTAAGATATTATGAGCTGACAGAAAGGAAAAAAGGTTATCAAAGCACGGAACAGCGAAAAATGTCTACTTTGTTGTTATTTGATGAAATTCCACGTTAATTTCGTTGTTCTTTCAACGAATTCGAATGAATTAAGATATTTTGAAGCTGACACAGAAAGAAAAACGGTTATCGAAACACGGAACAGCGAAAAATGTCTACTTTGTTGTTATTTCATGAAGTTCCATGTACATTTCGTTGTTCTTTGACCGATTTCGAATGAATTAAGATATTATGAGCTGACAGAAAGAAAAAAAGGTTATCAAAGCACGGAACAGCGTAAAATGTCTACTTTGTTGTTATTTGATGAAGTTTCATGTTAATTTCGTTGTTCTTTGACCGATTTCGAATGAATTAAGATATTATGAGCTGACAGAAAGAAAAAAGGTTATCAAAGCACGGAACAGCGAAAAATGTCTACTTTGTTGTTATTTGATGAAGTTCCATGTAAATTTGGTTTGTTCTTTGACCGATTTCGAATGAAATAGGATATTATGAGCTGACAGAAAGAAAAAAAGATTATCAAAGCACGGAACAGCGAAAAATGTCTACTTTGTTGTTATTTGATGAAGTTTCATGTTAATTTCGTTGTTCTTTTGACCGATTTCGAATGAATTAAGATATTATGAGCTGACAGAAAGGAAAAAAGGTTATCAAAGCACGGAACAGCGAAAAATGTCTACTTTGTGGTTATTTGATGAAATTCCACGTTAATTTCGTTGTTCTTTCACGAATTCGAATGAATTAAGATATTTTGAAGCTGACACAGAAAGAAAAAACGGTTATCGAAACACGGAACAGCGAAAAATGTCTACTTTGTTGTTATTTCATGAAGTTCCATGTAAATTTCGTTGTTCTTTGACCGATTTCGAATGAATTAAGATATTATGAGCTGACAGAAAGAAAAAAAAGGTTATCAAAGCACGGAACAGCGAAAAATGTCTACTTTGTTGTTATTTGATGAAGTTTCATGTTAATTTCGTTGTTCTTTGACCGATTTCGAATGAATTAAGATATTATGAGCTGACAGAAAGGAAAAAAGGTTATCAAAGCACGGAACAGCGAAAAATGTCTACTTTGTTGTTATTTGATGAAGTTCCATGTAAATTTCGTTGTTCTTTGACCGATTTCGAATGAAATAGGATATTATGAGCTGACAGAAAGAAAAAAAAGATTATCAAAGCACGGAACAGCGAAAAATGTCTACTTTGTTGTTATTTGATGAAGTTTCATGTTAATTTCGTTGTTCTTTGACCGATTTCGAATGAATTAAGATATTATGAGCTGACAGAAAGGAAAAAAGGTTATCAAAGCACGGAACAGCGAAAAATGTCCTACTTTGTTGTTATTTGATGAAATCCACGTTAATTTCGTTGTTCTTTCAACGAATTCGAATGAATTAAGATATTTTGAAGCTGACACAGAAAGAAAAACGGTTATCGAAACACGGAACAGCGAAAAATGTCTACTTTGTTGTTATTTCATGAAGTTCCATGTAAATTTCGTTGTTCTTTGACCGATTTCGAATCAATTAAGATATTATGAGCTGACAGAAAGAAAAAAAGGTTATCAAAGCACGGAACAGCGAAAAATGTCTACTTTGTTGTTATTTGATGAAGTTTCATGTTAATTTCGTTGTTCTTTGACCGATTTCGAATGAATTAAGATATTATGAGCTGACAGAAAGGAAAAAAGGTTATCAAAGCACGGAACAGCGAAAAATGTCTACTTTGTTGTTATTTGATGAAGTTCCATGTAAATTTCGTTGTTCTTTGACCGATTTCGAATGAAATAGGATATTATGAGCTGACAGAAAGAAAAAAAGATTATCAAAGCACGGAACAGCGAAAAATGTCTACTTTGTTGTTATTTGATGAAGTTTCATGTTAAATTCGTTGTTCTTTGACCGATTTGGAATGAATTAAGATATTATGAGCTGACAGAAAGGAAAAAAGGTTATCAAAGCACGGAACAGCGAAAAATGTCTACTTTGTTGTTATTTGATGAAATTCCACGTTAATTTCGTTGTTCTTTCAACGAATTCGAATGAATTAAGATATTTTGAAGCTGACACAGAAAGAAAAACGGTTATCGAAACACGGAACAGCGAAAAAATGTCTACTTTGTTGTTATTTCA
The DNA here is from genome assembly GCA_910595825.1 of Philhelius pedissequus. Taxonomy (NCBI): domain Eukaryota; kingdom Metazoa; phylum Arthropoda; class Insecta; order Diptera; family Syrphidae; genus Philhelius; species Philhelius pedissequus. The sequence goes on from CAJVCO010000293.1 coordinate 14,242, forward strand.
TGAAGTTCCATGTAAATTTCGTTGTTCTTTGACCGATTTCGAATGAATTAAGATATTATGAGCTGACAGAAAGAAAAAAAGGTTATCAAAGCACGGAACAGCGAAAAATGTCTACTTTGTTGTTATTTGATGAAGTTTCATGTTAATTTCGTTGTTCTTTGACCGATTTCGAATGAATTAAGATATTATGAGCTGACAGAAAGGAAAAAAGGTTATCAAAGCACGGAACAGCGAAAAATGTCTACTTTGTTGTTATTTGATGAAGTTTCCATGTAAATTTCGTTGTTCTTTGACCGATTTCGAATGAAATAGGATATTATGAGCTGACAGAAAGGAAAAAAGGTTATCAAAGCACGGAACAGCGAAAAATGTCTACTTTGTTGTTATTTGATGAAATTCCACGTTAATTTCGTTGTTCTTTCAACGAATTCGAATGAATTAAGATATTTTGAAGCTGACACAGAAAGAAAAACGGTTATCGAAACACGGAACAGCGAAAAATGTCTACTTTGTTGTTATTTCATGAAGTTCCATGTAAATTTCGTTGTTCTTTGACCGATTTCGAATGAATTAAGATATTATGAGCTGACAGAAAGAAAAAAAGGTTATCAAAGCACGGAACAGCGAAAAATGTCTACTTTGTTGTTATTTGATGAAGTTTCATGTTAATTTCGTTGTTCTTTGACCGATTTCGAATGAATTAAGATATTATGAGCTGACAGAAAGGAAAAAAGGTTATCAAAGCACGGAACAGCGAAAAATGTCTACTTTGTTGTTATTTGATGAAGTTCCATGTAAATTTCGTTGTTCTTTGACCGATTTCGAATGAAATAGGATATTATGAGCTGACAGAAAGGAAAAAAGGTTATCAAAGCACGGAACAGCGAAAAATGTCTACTTTGTTGTTATTTGATGAAATTCCACGTTAATTTCGTTGTTCTTTCAACGAATTCGAATGAATTAAGATATTTTGAAGCTGACACAGAAAGAAAAACGGTTATCGAAACACGGAACAGCGAAAAATGTCTACTTTGTTGTTATTTCATGAAGTTCCATGTAAATTTCGGTGTTCTTTGACCGATTTCGAATGAATTAAGATATTATGAGCTGACAGAAAGAAAAAAAGGTTATCAAAGCACGGAACAGCGAAAAATGTCTACTTTGTTGTTATTTGATGAAGTTTCATGTTAATTTCGTTGTTCTTTGACCGATTTCGAATGAATTAAGATATTATGAGCTGACAGAAAGGAAAAAAGGTTATCAAAGCACGGAACAGCGAAAAATGTCTACTTTGTTGTTATTTGATGAAGTTCCATGTAAATTTCGTTGTTCTTTGACCGATTTCGAATGAAATAGGATATTATGAGCTGACAGAAAGAAAAAAAGATTATCAAAGCACGGAACAGCGAAAAATGTCTACTTTGTTGTTATTTGATGAAGTTTCATGTTAATTTCGTTGTTCTTTGACCGATTTCGAATGAATTAAGATATTATGAGCTGACAGAAAGGAAAAAAGGTTATCAAAGCACGGAACAGCGAAAAATGTCTACTTTGTTGTTATTTGATGAAATTCCACGTTAATTTCGTTGTTCTTTCAACGAATTCGAATGAATTAAGATATTTTGAAGTTGACACAGAAAGAAAAACGGTTATCGAAACACGGAACAGCGAAAAATGTCTACTTTGTTGTTATTTCATGAAGTTCCATGTAAATTTCGTTGTTCTTTGACCGATTTCGAATGAATTAAGATATTATGAGCTGACAGAAAGAAAAAAAGGTTATCAAAGCACGGAACAGCGAAAAATGTCTACTTTGTTGTTATTTGATGAAGTTTCATGTTAATTTCGTTGTTCTTTGACCGATTTCGAATGAATTAAGATATTATGAGCTGACAGAAAGGAAAAAAGGTTATCAAAGCACGGAACAGCGAAAAATGTCTACTTTGTTGTTATTTGATGAAGTTCCATGTAAATTTCGTTGTTCTTTGACCGATTTCGAATGAAATAGGATATTATGAGCTGACAGAAAGAAAAAAAGATTATCAAAGCACGGAACAGCGAAAAATGTCTACTTTGTTGTTATTTGATGAACTTTCATGTTAATTTCGTTGTTCTTTGACCGATTTCGAATGAATTAAGATATTATGAGCTGACAGAAAGGAAAAAAGGTTATCAAAGCACGGAACAGCGAAAAATGTCTACTTTGTTGTTATTTGATGAAATTCCACGTTAATTTCGTTGTTCTTTCAACGAATTCGAATGAATTAAGATATTTTGAAGCTGACACAGAAAGAAAAACGGTTATCGAAACACGGAACAGCGAAAATGTCTACTTTGTTGTTATTTCATGAAGTTCCATGTAAATTTCGTTGTTCTTTGACCGATTTCGAATGAATTAAGATATTATGAGCTGACAGAAAGAAAAAAAAGGTTATCAAAGCACGGAACAGCGAAAAATGTCTACTTTGTTGTTATTTGATGAAGTTTCATGTTAATTTCGTTGTTCTTTGACCGATTTCGAATGAATTAAGATATTATGAGCTGACAGAAAGGAAAAAAGGTTATCAATTATCAATATTGTTGTTATTTGATGAAGTTCCATGTAAATTTCGTTGTTCTTTGACCGATTTCGAATGAATTAAGATATTATGAGCTGCCAGAAAGAAAAAAAGGTTATCAAAGCACGGAACAGCGAAAAATGTCTACTTTGTAGTTATTTGATGAAATTCCACGTTAATTTCGTTGTTGTTTGAACGAATTCGAATGAATTAAGATATTTTGAAGCTGACACAGAAAGAAAAACGGTTATCGAAACACGGAACAGCGAAAAATGTCTACTTTGTTGTTATTTCATGAAGTTCCATGTAAATTTCGTTGTTCTTTGACCGATTTCGAATGAATTAAGATATTATGAGCTGACAGAAAGAAAAAAAGGTTATCAAAGCACGGAACAGCGAAAAATGTCTACTTTGTTGTTATTTGATGAAATTCCACGTTAATTTCGTTATTCTTTGAACGAATTCGAATGAATTAAGATATTTTGAAGCTGACACAGAAAGAAAAACGGTTATCGAAACACGGAACAGCGAAAAATGTCTACTTTGTTGTTATTTCATGAAGTTCCATGTAAATTTCGTTGTTCTTTGACCGATTTCGAATGAATTAAGATATTATGAGCTGACAGAAAGGAAAAAAGGTTATCAAAGCACTGAACAGCGAAAAATGTCTACTTTGTTGTTATTTGATGAAATTCCACGTTAATTTCGTTGTTCTTTCAACGAATTCGAATGAATTAAGATATTTTGAAGCTGACACAGAAAGAAAAACTGTTATCGAAACACGGAACAGCGAAAAATGTCTACTTTGTTGTTATTTCATGAAGTTCCATGTAAATTTCGTTGTTCTTTGACCGATTTCGAATGAATTAAGATATTATGAGCTGACAGAAAGAAAAAAAGGTTATCAAAGCACGGAACAGCGAAAAATGTCTACTTTGTTGTTATTTGATGAAGTTTCATGTTAATTTCGTTGTTCTTTGACCGATTTCGAATGAATTAAGATATTATGAGCTGACAGAAAGGAAAAAAGGTTATCAAAGCACGGAACAGCGAAAAATGTCTACTTTGTTGATATTTGATGAAGTTCCATGTAAATTTCGTTGTTCTTTGACCGATTTCGAATGAAATAGGATATTATGAGCTGACAGAAAGAAAAAAAGATTATCAAAGCACGGAACAGCGAAAAATGTCTACTTTGTTGTTATTTGATGAAGTTCCATGTAAATTTCGTTGTTCTTTGACCGATTTCGAATGAATTAAGATATTATGAGCTGACAGAAAGAAAAAAAGGTTATCAAAGCACGGAACAGCGAAAAATGTCTACTTTGTTGTTATTTGATGAAGTTCCATGTAAATTTCGTTGTTCTTTGGCCGATTTCGAATGAATTAAGATATTATGAGCTGACAGAAAGAAAAAAAGATTATCAAAGCACGGAACGGCGAAAAATGTCTACTTTGTTGTTATTTGATGAAGTTTCATGTTAATTTCGTTGTTCTTTGACCGATTTCGAATGAATTAAGATATTATGAGCTGACAGAAAGGAAAAAAGGTTATCAAAGCACGGAACAGCGAAAATGTCTACTTTGTTGTTATTTGATGAAGTTCCATGTAAATTTCGTTGTTCTTTGACCGATTTCGAATGAAATAGGATATTATGAGCTGACAGAAAGAAAAAAAGATTATCAAAGCACGGAACAGCGAAAAATGTCTACTTTGTTGTTATTTGATGAAGTTCCATGTAAATTTCGTTGTTCTTTGACCGATTTCGAATGAATTAAGATATTATGAGCTGACAGAAAGAAAAAAAGGTTATCAAAGCACGGAACAGCGAAAAATGTGTACTTTGTTGTTATTTGATGAAGTTCCATGTAAATTTCGTTGTTCTTTGGCCGATTTCGAATGAATTAAGATATTATGAGCTGACAGAAAGAAAAAAAGATTATCAAAGCACGGAACAGCGAAAAATGTCTACTTTGTTGTTATTTGATGAAGTTCATGTTAATTTCGTTGTTCTTTGACCGATTTCGAATGAATTAAGATATTATGAGCTGACAGAAAGAAAAAAAGATTATCAAAGCACGGAACAGCGAAAAATGTCTACTTTGTTGTTATTTGATGAAGTTTCATGTTAATTTCGTTGTTCTTTGACCGATTTCGAATGAATTAAGATATTATGAGCTGACAGAAAGAAAAAAAGGTTATCAAAGCACGGAACAGCGAAAAATGTCTACTTTGTTGTTATTTGATGAAGTTTCATGTTAATTTCGTTGTTCTTTGACCGATTTCGAATGAATTAAGATATTATGAGCTGACAGAAAGAAAAAAAGGTTATCAAAGCACGGAACAGCGAAAAATGTCTACTTTGTTGTTATTTGATGAAGTTTCATGTTAATTTCGTTGTTCTTTGACCGATTTCGAATGAATTAAGATATTATGAGCTGACAGAAAGAAAAAAAGGTTATCAAAGCACGGAACAGCGAAAAATGTCTACTTTGTTGTTATTTGATGAAGTTCCATGTAAATTTCGTTGTTCTTTGACCGATTTCGAATGAATTAAGATATTATGAGCTGACAGAAAGAAAAAAAGGTTATCAAAGCACGGAACAGCAAAAAATGTCTACTTTGTTGTTATTTGATGAAGTTTCATGTTAATTTCGTTGTTCTTTGACCGATTTCGAATGAATTAAGATATTATGAGCTGACAGAAAGAAAAAAAGGTTATCAAAGCACGGAACAGCGAAAAATGTCTACTTTGTTGTTATTTGATGAAGTTTCATGTTAATTTCGTTGTTCTTTTGACCGATTTCGAATGAATTAAGATATTATGAGCTGACTGAAAGGAAAAAAGGTTATCAAAGCACGGAACAGCGAAAAATGTCTACTTTGTTGTTATTTGATGAAGTTTCATGTTAATTTCGTTGCTCTTTGACCGATTTCGAATGAATTAAGATATTATGAGCTGACAGAAAGAAAAAAAGGTTATCAAAGCACGGAACAGCGAAAAATGTCTACTTTGTTGTTATTTGATGAAGTTTCATGTTAATTTCGTTGTTCTTTGACCGATTTCGAATGAATTAAGATATTATGAGCTGACAGAAAGGAAAAAAGGTTATCAAAGCACGGAACAGCGTAAAATGTCTACTTTTTTGTTATTTGATGAAATTCCACGTTAATTTCGTTGTTCTTTCAACGAATTCGAATGAATTAAGATATTTTGAAGCTGACACAGAAAGAAAAACGGTTATCGAAACACGGAACAGCGAAAAATGTCTACTTTGTTGTTATTTCATGAAGTTCCATGTAAATTTCGTTGTTCTTTGACCGATTTCGAATGAATTAAGATATTATGAGCTGACAGAAAGGAAAAAAGGTTATCAAAGCACGGAACAGCGAAAAATGTCTACTTTGTTGTTATTTGATGAAATTCCACGTTAATTTCGTTGTTCTTTCAACGAATTCGAATGAATTAAGATATTTTGAAGCTGACACAGAAAGAAAAACTGTTATCGAAACACGGAACAGCGAAAAATGTCTACTTTGTTGTTATTTGATGAAGTTCCATGTAAATTTCGTTGTTCTTTGACCGATTTCGAATGAATTAAGATATTATGAGGTGACAGAAAGAAAAAAAGGTTATCAAAGCACGGAACAGCGAAAAATGTCTACTTTGTTGTTATTTGATGAAGTTTCATGTTAATTTCGTTGTTCTTTGACCGATTTCGAATGAATTAAGATATTTTGAAGCTGACACAGAAAGAAAAAACGGTTATCGAAACACGGAACAGCGAAAAATGTCTACTTTGTTGTTATTTCATGAAGTTCCATGTAAATTTCGTTGTTCTTTGACCGATTTCGAATGAATTAAGATATTATGAGCTGACAGAAAGAAAAAAAGGTTATCAAAGCACGGAACAGCGAAAAATGTCTACTTTGTTGTTATTTGATGAAGTTTCATGTTAATTTCGTTGTTCTTTGACCGATTTCGAATGAATTAAGATATTATGAGCTGACAGAAAGGAAAAAAGGTTATCAAAGCACGGAACAGCGAAAAATGTCTACTTTGTTGTTATTTGATGAAGTTTCATGTTAATTTCGTTGTTCTTTGACCGATTTCGAATGAATTAAGATATTATGAGCTGACAGAAAGAAAAAAAGGTTATCAAAGCACGGAACAGCGAAAAATGTCTACTTTGTTGTTATTTGATGAAGTTTCATGTTAATTTCGTTGTTCTTTGACCGATTTCGAATGAATTAAGATATTATGAGCTGACAGAAAGGAAAAAAGGTTATCAAAGCACGGAACAGCGAAAAATGTCTACTTTGTTGTTATTTGATGAAGTTTCATGTTAATTTCTTTGTTCTTTGACCGATTTCGAATGAATTAAGATATTATGAGCTGACAGAAAGGAAAAAAGGTTATCAAAGCACGGAACAGCGAAAAATGTCTACTTTGTTGTTATTTGATGAAATTCCACGTTAATTTCGTTGTTCTTTCAACGAATTCGAATGAATTAAGATATTTTGAAGCTGACACAGAAAGAAAAACGGTTATCGAAACACGGAACAGCGAAAAATGTCTACTTTGTTGTTATTTCATGAAGTTCCATGTAAATTTCGTTGTTCTTTGACCGATTTCGAATGAATTAAGATATTATGAGCTGACAGAAAGAAAAAAAGGTTATCAAAGCACGGAACAGCGAAAAATGTCTACTTTGTTGTTATTTGATGAAGTTTCATGTTAATTTCGTTGTTCTTTGACCGATTTCGAATGAATTAAGATATTATGAGCTGACAGAAAGGAAAAAAGGTTATCAAAGCACGGAACAGCGAAAAATGTCTACTTTGTTGTTATTTGATGAAGTTCCATGTAAATTTTCGCTGTTCTTTGACCGATTTCGAATGAAATAGGATATTATGAGCTGACAGAAAGAAAAAAAGATTATCAAAGCACGGAACAGCGAAAAATGTCTACTTTGTTGTTATTTGATGAAGTTCCATGTAAATTTCGTTGTTCTTTGACCGATTTCGAATGAATTAAGATATTATGAGCTGACAGAAAGAAAAAAAGGTTATCAAAGCACGGAACAGCGAAAAATGTCTTCTTTGTTGTTATTTGATGAAGTTCCATGTAAATTTCGTTGTTCTTTGACCGATTTCGAATGAAATAGGATATTATGAGCTGACAGAAAGAAAAAAAGATTATCAAAGCACGGAACAGCGAAAAATGTCTACTTTGTTGTTATTTGATGAAGTTTCATGTTAATTTCGTTGCTCTTTGACCGATTTCGAATGAATTAAGATATTATGAGCTGACAGAAAGGAAAAAAGGTTATCAAAGCACGGAACAGCGAAAAATGTCTACTTTGTTGTTATTTGATGAAGTTTCATGTTAATTTCGTTGTTCTTTGACCGATTTCGAATGAATTAAGATATTATGAGCTGACAGAAAGGAAAAAAGGTTATCAAAGCACGGAACAGCGAAAAATGTCTACTTTGTTGTTATTTGATGAAGTTCCATGTAAATTTCGTTGTTCTTTGACCGATTTCGAATGAAATAGGATATTATGAGCTGACAGAAAGAAAAAAAGATTATCAAAGCACGGAACAGCGAAAAATGTCTACTTTGTTGTTATTTGATGAAGTTCCATGTAAATTTCGTTGTTCTTTGACCGATTTCGAATGAATTAAGATATTATGAGCTGACAGAAAGAAAAAAAGGTTATCAAAGCACGGAACAGCGAAAAATGTCTACTTTGTTGTTATTTGATGAAGTTCCATGTAAATTTCGTTGTTCTTTGACCGATTTCGAATGAAATAGGATATTATGAGCTGACAGAAAGAAAAAAAGATTATCAAAGCACGGACAGCGAAAAATGTCTACTTTGTTGTTATTTGATGAAGTTTCATGTTAATTTCGTTGCTCTTTGACCGATTCGAATGAATTAAGATATTATGAGCTGACAGAAAGGAAAAAAGGTTATCAAAGCACGGAACAGCGAAAAATGTCTACTTTGTTGTTATTTGATGAAGTTTCATGTTAATTTCGTTGTTCTTTGACCGATTTCGAATGAATTAAGATATTATGAGCTGACAGAAAGGCAAAAAGGTTATCAAAGCACGGAACAGCGAAAAAATGTCTACTTTGTTGTTATTTGATGAAGTTCCATGTAAATTTCGTTGTTCTTTGACTGATTTCGAATGAAATAGGATATTATGAGCTGACAGAAAGAAAAAAAGATTATCAAAGCACGGAACAGCGAAAAATGTCTACTTTGTTGTTATTTGATGAAGTTCCATGTAAATTTCGTTGTTCTTTGACCGATTTCGAATGAATTAAGATATTATGAGCTGACAGAAAGAAAAAAAGGTTATCAAAGCACGGAACAGCGAAAAATGTCTACTTTGTTGTTATTTGATGAAGTTCCATGTAAATTTCGTTGTTCTTTGACCGATTTCGAATGAAATAGGATATTAGGAGCTGACAGAAAGAAAAAAAGATTATCAAAGCACGGAACAGCGAAAAATGTCTACTTTGTTGTTATTTGATGAAGTTTCATGTTAATTTCGTTGCTCTTTGACCGATTTCGAATGAATTAAGATATTATGAGCTGACAGAAAGGAAAAAAGGTTATCAAAGCACGGAACAGCGAAAAATGTCTACTTTGTTGTTATTTGATGAAGTTTCATGTTAATTTCGTTGTTCTTTGACCGATTTCGAATGAATTAAGATATTATGAGCTGACAGAAAGGAAAAAAGGTTATCAAAGCACGGAACAGCGAAAAATGTCTACTTTGTTGTTATTTGATGAAGTTCCATGTAAATTTCGTTGTTCTTTGACCGATTTCGAATGAAATAGGATATTATGAGCTGACAGAAAGAAAAAAAGATTATCAAAGCACGGAACAGCGAAAAATGTCTACTTTGTTGTTATTTGATGAAGTTCCATGTAAATTTCGTTGTTCTTTGACCGATTTCGAATGAATTAAGATATTATGAGCTGACAGAAAGAAAAAAAGGTTATCAAAGCACGGAACAGCGAAAAATGTCTACTTTGTTGTTATTTGATGAAGTTCCATGTAAATTTCGTTGTTCTTTGACCGATTTCGAATGAAATAGGATATTAGGAGCTGACAGAAAGAAAAAAAGATTATCAAAGCACGGAACAGCGAAAAATGTCTACTTTGTTGTTATTTGATGAAGTTTCATGTTAATTTCGTTGCTCTTTGACCGATTTCGAATGAATTAAGATATTATGAGCTGACAGAAAGGAAAAAAGGTTATCAAAGCACGGAACAGCGAAAAATGTCTACTTTGTTGTTATTTGATGAAGTTTCATGTTAATTTCGTTGTTCTTTGACCGATTTCGAATGAAATAGGATATTATGAGCTGACAGAAAGAAAAAAGGATTATCAAAGCACGGAACAGCGAAAAATGTCTACTTTGTTGTTATTTGATGAAGTTTCATGTTAATTTCGTTGTTCTTTGACCGATTTCGAATGAATTAAGATATTATGAGCTGACAGAAAGGAAAAAAGGTTATCAAAGCACGGAACAGCGAAAAATGTCTACTTTGTTGTTATTTGATGAAGTTCCATGTAAATTTCGTTGTTCTTTGACCGATTTCGAATGAAATAGGATATTATGAGCTGACAGAAAGAAAAAAAGATTATCAAAGCACGGAACAGCGAAAAATGTCTACTTTGTTGTTATTTGATGAAGTTCCATGTAAATTTCGTTGTTCTTTGACTGATTTCGAATGAAATAGGATATTATGAGCTGACAGAAAGAAAAAAAGATTATCAAAGCACGGAACAGCGAAAAATGTCTACTTTGTTGTTATTTGATGAAGTTCCATGTAAATTTCGTTGTTCTTTGACCGATTTCGAATGAATTAAGATATTATGAGCTGACAGAAAGAAAAAAAAGGTTATCAAAGCACGGAACAGCGAAAAATGTCTACTTTGTTGTTATTTGATGAAGTTCCATGTAAATTTCGTTGTTCTTTGACCGATTTCGAATGAAATAGGATATTAGGAGCTGACAGAAAGAAAAAAAGATTATCAAAGCACGGAACAGCGAAAAATGTCTACTTTGTTGTTATTTGATGAAGTTTCATGTTAATTTCGTTGCTCTTTGACCGATTTCGAATGAATTAAGATATTATGAGCTGACAGAAAGGAAAAAAGGTTATCAAAGCACGGAACAGCGAAAAATGTCTACTTTGTTGTTATTTGATGAAGTTTCATGTTAATTTCGTTGTTCTTTGACCGATTTCGAATGAATTAAGATATTATGAGCTGACAGAAAGGAAAAAAGGTTATCAAAGCACGGAACAGCGAAAAATGTCTACTTTGTTGTTATTTGATGAAGTTCCATGTAAATTTCGTTGTTCTTTGACCGATTTCGAATGAAATAGGATATTATGAGCTGACAGAAAGAAAAAAAGATTATCAAAGCACGGAACAGCGAAAAAATGTCTACTTTGTTGTTATTTGATGAAGTTCCATGTAAATTTCGTTGTTCTTTGACCGATTTCGAATGAATTAAGATATTATGAGCTGACAGAAAGAAAAAAAGGTTATCAAAGCACGGAACAGCGAAAAATGTCTACTTTGTTGTTATTTGATGAAGTTCCATGTAAATTTCGTTGTTCTTTGACCGATTTCGAATGAAATAGGATATTAGGAGCTGACAGAAAGAAAAAAAGATTATCAAAGCACGGAACAGCGAAAAATGTCTACTTTGTTGTTATTTGATGAAGTTTCATGTTAATTTCGTTGCTCTTTGACCGATTTCGAATGAATTAAGATATTATGAGCTGACAGAAAGGAAAAAGGTTATCAAAGCACGGAACAGCGAAAAATGTCTACTTTGTTGTTATTTGATGAAGTTTCATGTTAATTTCGTTGTTCTTTGACCGATTTCGAATGAAATAGGATATATGAGCTGACAGAAAGAAAAAAGGATTATCAAAGCACGGAACAGCGAAAAATGTCTACTTTGTTGTTATTTGATGAAGTTCCATGTAAATTTCGTTGTTCTTTGACCGATTTCGAATGAATTAAGATATTATGAGCTGACAGAAAGAAAAAAAGGTTATCAAAGCACGGAACAGCGAAAAATGTCTACTTTGTTGTTATTTGATGAAGTTCCATGTAAATTTCGTTGTTCTTTGACCGATTTCGAATGAAATAGGATATTAGGAGCTGACAGAAAGAAAAAAAGATTATCAAAGCACGGAACAGCGAAAAAATGTCTACTTTGTTGTTATTTGATGAAGTTTCATGTTAATTTCGTTGCTCTTTGACCGATTTCGAATGAATTAAGATATTATGAGCTGACAGAAAGAAAAAAAGGTTATCAAAGCACGGAACAGCGAAAATGTCTACTTTGTTGTTATTTGATGAAGTTCCATGTAAATTTCGTTGTTCTTTGACCGATTTCGAATGAAATAGGATATTAGGAGCTGACAGAAAGAAAAAAAGATTATCAAAGCACGGAACAGCGAAAAATGTCTACTTTGTTGTTATTTGATGAAGTTTCATGTTAATTTCGTTGCTCTTTGACCGATTTCGAATGAATTAAGATATTATGAGCTGACAGAAAGGAAAAAAGGTTATCAAAGCACGGAACAGCGAAAATGTCTACTTTGTTGTTATTTGATGAAGTTTCATGTTAATTTCGTTGTTCTTTGACCGATTTCGAATGAAATAGGATATTATGAGCTGACAGAAAGAAAAAAGGATTATCAAAGCACGGAACAGCGAAAAATGTCTACTTTGTTGTTATTTGATGAAGTTTCATGTTAATTTCGTTGTTCTTTGACCGATTTCGAATGAATTAAGATATTATGAGCTGACAGAAAGGAAAAAAGGTTATCAAAGCACGGAACAGCGAAAAATGTCTACTTTGTTGTTATTTGATGAAGTTCCATGTAAATTTCGTTGTTCTTTGACCGATTTCGAATGAAATAGGATATTATGAGCTGACAGAAAGAAAAAAAGATTATCAAAGCACGGAACAGCGAAAAATGTCTACTTTGTTGTTATTTGATGAAGTTCCATGTAAATTTCGTTGTTCTTTGACTGATTTCGAATGAAATAGGATATTATGAGCTGACAGAAAGAAAAAAAGATTATCAAAGCACGGAACAGCGAAAAATGTCTACTTTGTTGTTATTTGATGAAGTTCCATGTAAATTTCGTTGTTCTTTGACCGATTTCGAATGAATTAAGATATTATGAGCTGACAGAAAGAAAAAAAGGTTATCAAAGCACGGAACAGCGAAAAATGTCTACTTTGTTGTTATTTGATGAAGTTCCATGTAAATTTCGTTGTTCTTTGACCGATTTCGAATGAAATAGGATATTAGGAGCTGACAGAAAGAAAAAAAGATTATCAAAGCACGGAACAGCGAAAAATGTCTACTTTGTTGTTATTTGATGAAGTTTCATGTTAATTTCGTTGCTCTTTGACCGATTTCGAATGAATTAAGATATTATGAGCTGACAGAAAGGAAAAAAGGTTATCAAAGCACGGAACAGCGAAAAATGTCTACTTTGTTGTTATTTGATGAAGTTTCATGTTAATTTCGTTGTTCTTTGACCGATTTCGAATGAATTAAGATATTATGAGCTGACAGAAAGGAAAAAAGGTTATCAAAGCACGGAACAGCGAAAAATGTCTACTTTGTTGTTATTTGATGAAGTTCCATGTAAATTTCGTTGTTCTTTGACCGATTTCGAATGAAATAGGATATTATGAGCTGACAGAAAGAAAAAAAGATTATCAAAGCACGGAACAGCGAAAAATGTCTACTTTGTTGTTATTTGATGAAGTTCCATGTAAATTTCGTTGTTCTTTGACCGATTTCGAATGAATTAAGATATTATGAGCTGACAGAAAGAAAAAAAGGTTATCAAAGCACGGAACAGCGAAAAATGTCTACTTTGTTGTTATTTGATGAAGTTCCATGTAAATTTCGTTGTTCTTTGACCGATTTCGAATGAAATAGGATATTAGGAGCTGACAGAAAGAAAAAAAGATTATCAAAGCACGGAACAGCGAAAAATGTCTACTTTGTTGTTATTTGATGAAGTTTCATGTTAATTTCGTTGCTCTTTGACCGATTTCGAATGAATTAAGATATTATGAGCTGACAGAAAGGAAAAAAGGTTATCAAAGCACGGAACAGCGAAAAATGTCTACTTTGTTGTTATTTGATGAAGTTTCATGTTAATTTCGTTGTTCTTTGACCGATTTCGAATGAAATAGGATATTATGAGCTGACAGAAAGAAAAAAGGATTATCAAAGCACGGAACAGCGAAAAATGTCTACTTTGTTGTTATTTGATGAAGTTTCATGTTAATTTCGTTGTTCTTTGACCGATTTCGAATGAATTAAGATATTATGAGCTGACAGAAAGGAAAAAAGGTTATCAAAGCACGGAACAGCGAAAAATGTCTACTTTGTTGTTATTTGATGAAGTTCCATGTAAATTTCGTTGTTCTTTGACCGATTTCGAATGAAATAGGATATTATGAGCTGACAGAAAGAAAAAAAGATTATCAAAGCACGGAACAGCGAAAAATGTCTACTTTGTTGTTATTTGATGAAGTTTCATGTTAATTTCGTTGTTCTTTGACCGATTTCGAATGAATTAAGATATTATGAGCTGACAGAAAGGAAAAAAGGTTATCAAAGCACGGAACAGCGAAAAATGTCTACTTTGTTGTTATTTGATGAAGTTTCATGTTAATTTCGTTGTTCTTTGACCGATTTCGAATGAATTAAGATATTATGAGCTGACAGAAAGAAAAAAAGGTTATCAAAGCACGGAACAGCGAAAAATGTCTACTTTGTTGTTATTTGATGAAGTTTCATGTTAATTTCGTTGTTCTTTGACCGATTTCGAATGAAATAGGATATTATGAGCTGACAGAAAGAAAAAAGGATTATCAAAGCACGGAACAGCGAAAAATGTCTACTTTGTTGTTATTTGATGAAGTTTCATGTTAATTTCGTTGTTCTTTGACCGATTTCGAATGAATTAAGATATTATGAGCTGACAGAAAGGAAAAAAAGGTTATCAAAGCACGGAACAGCGAAAAATGTCTACTTTGTT
>CAJVCO010000294.1:0-28863 GCA_910595825.1 Philhelius pedissequus
ACATTTTTCGCTGTTCCGTGCTTTGATAACCTTTTTTCTTTCTGTCAGCTCATAATATCTTAATTCATTCGAAATCGGTCAAAGAACAACGAAATTAACATGGAATTTCATCAAATAACAACAAAGTAGACATTTTTTCGCTGTTCCGTGTTTTGATAACCTTTTTTCTTTCTGTGTCAGCTTCCAAATATCTTAATTCATTCGAATTCGTTCAAAGAACAACGAAATTTACATGGAACTTCATCAAATAACAACAAAGTAGACATTTTTCGCTGTTCCGTGCTTTGATAGCCTTTTTTCTTTCTGTCAGCTCATAATATCTTAATTCATTCGAAATCGTTCAAAGAAACAACGAAATTTACATGGAACTTCATCAAATAACAACAAAGTAGACATTTTTCGCTGTTCCGTGCTTTGATAACCTTTTTTCTTTCTGTCAGCTCATAATATCTTAATTCATTCGAAATCGGTCAAAGAACAACGAAATTTACATGGAACTTCATCAAACAACAACAAAGTACACATTGTTCGCTGTTCCGTGTTTTGATAACCGTTTTTCTTTCTGTGTCAGCTTCAAAATATCTTAATTCATTCGAATTCGTTCAAAGAACAACGAAATTTACATGGAACTTCATCAAATAACAACAAAGTAGACATTTTTCGCTGTTCCGTGCTTTGATAACCTTTTTTACTTTCTGTCAGCTCATAATATCTTAATTCATTCGAAATCGGTCAAAGAACAACGAAATTAACATGAAACTTCATCAAATAACAACAAAGTAGACATTTTTCGCTGTTCCGTGCTTTGATAACCTTTTTTTCTTTCTGTCAGCTCATAATATCTTAATTCATTCGAAATCGGTCAAAGAACAACGAAATTTACATGGAACTTCATCAAATAACAACAAAGTAGACATTTTTCGCTGTTCCGTGTTTCGATAACCGTTTTTCTTTCTGTGTCAGCTTCAAAATATCTTAATTCATTCGAATTCGTTCAAAGAACAACGAAATTAACGTGGAATTTCATCAAATAACAACAAAGTAGACATTTTTCGCTGTTCCGTGCTTTGATAACCTTTTTTTCTTTCTGTTAGCTCATAATATCTTAATTCATTCGAAATCGGTCAAAGAACAACGAAATTAACATGAAACTTCATCAAATAACAACAAAGTAGACATTTTTCGCTGTTCCGTGCTTTGATAACCTTTTTTTCTTTCTGTCAGCTCATAATATCTTAATTCATTCGAAATCGGCCAAAGAACAACGAAATTTACATGGAACTTCATCAAACAACAACAAAGTACACATTTTTCGCTGTTCCGTGCTTTGATAACCTTTTTTTCTTTCTGTCAGCTCATAATATCTTAATTCATTCGAAATCGGTCAAAGAACAACGAAATTTACATGGAACTTCATCAAACAACAAAAAAGTACACATTTTTCGCTGTTCCGTGCTTTGATAACCTTTTTTTCTTTCTGTCGGGTCATAATATCTTAATTCATTCGAAATCGGTCAAAGAACAACGAAATTTACATGGAACTTCATCCAATAACAACAAAGTAGACATTTTTCGCTGTTCCGTGCTTTGATAACCTTTTTTTCTTTCTGTCAGCTCATAATATCTTAATTCATTCGAAATCGTTCAAAGAACAACGAAATTAACATGGAATTTCATCAAATAACAACAAAGTAGACATTTTTCGCTGTTCCGTGTTTTGATAACCTTTTTTCTTTCTGTGTCAGCTTCCAAATATCTTAATTCATTCGAATTCGTTCAAAGAACAACGAAATTTACATGGAACTTCATCAAATAACAACAAAGTAGACATTTTTCGCTGTTCCGTGCTTTGATAACCTTTTTTTCTTTCTGTCAGCTCGTAATATCTTAATTCGTTCGAAATCGGTCAAAGAACAACGAAATTAACATGAAACTTCATCAAATAACAACAAAGTAGACATTTTTCGCTGTTCCGTGCTTTGATAACCTTTTTTTCTTTCTGTCAGCTCATAATATCTTAATTCATTCGAATTCGTTCAAAGAACAACGAAATTAACGTGGAATTTCATCAAATAACAACAAAGTAGACATTTTTCGCTGTTCCGTGCTTTGATAACCTTTTTTTCTTTCTGTCAGCTCATAATATCTTAATTCATTCGAAATCGGTCAAAGAACAACGAAATTTACTTGGAACTTCATCAAATAACAACAAAGTACACATTTTTCGCTGTTCCGTGCTTTGATAACCTTTTTTTCTTTCTGTCAGCTCATAATATCTTAATTCATTCGAAATCGGTCAAAGAACAACGAAATTTACATGGAACTTCATCAAACAACAACAAAGTACACATTTTTCGCTGTTCCGTGTTTTTATAACCGTTTTTCTTTCTGTGTCAGCTTCAAAATATCTTAATTCATTCGAATTCGTTCAAAGAACAACGAAATTTACATGGAACTTCATCAAATAACAACAAAGTAGACATTTTTCGCTATTCCGTGCTTTGATAACCTTTTTTTCTTTCTCTCAGCTCATAATATCTTAATTCATTCGAAATCGGTCAAAGAACAACGAAATTAACATGAAACTTCATCAAATAACAACAAAGTAGACATTTTTCGCTGTTCCGTGCTTTGATAACCTTTTTTTCTTTCTGTCAGCTCATAATATCTTAATTCATTCGAAATCGGTCAAAGAACAACGAAATTTACATGGAACTTCATGAAATAACAACAAAGTAGACATTTTTCGCTGTTCCGTGTTTCGATAACCGTTTTTCTTTCTGTGTCAGCTCAAAATATCTTAATTCATTCGAATTCGTTCAAAGAACAACGAAATTAACGTGGAATTTCATCAAATAACAACAAAGTAGACATTTTTCGCTGTTCCGTGCTTTGATAACCTTTTTTTCTTTCTGTCAGCTCATAATATCTTAATTCATTCGAAATCGGTCAAAGAACAACGAAATTTACATGGAACTTTATCAAATAACAAGAAAGTACACATTTTTCGCTGTTCCGTGCTTTGATAACCTTTTTTTCTTTCTGTCAGCTCATAATATCATAATTCATTCGAAATCGTTCAAAGAACAACGAAATTAACATGGAATTTCATCAAATAACAACAAAGTAGACATTTTTCGCTGTTCCGTGCTTTGATAACCTTTTTTTCTTTCTGTCAGCTCATAATATCTTAATTCATTCGAAATCGGTCAAAGAACAACGAAATTTACATGGAACTTTATCAAATAACAACAAAGTAGACATTTTTCGCTGTTCCGTGCTTTGATAACCTTTTTTTCTTTCTGTCAGCTCATAATATCATAATTCAATCGAATTCGTTCAAAGAACAACGAAATTAACGTGGAATTTCATCAAATAACAACAAAGTAGACATTTTTCGCTGTTCCGTGCTTTGATAACCTTTTTTTCTTTCTGTCAGCTCATAATATCTTAATTCATTCGAAATCGGTCAAAGAACAACGAAACTAACATGAAACTTCATCAAATAACAACAAAGTAGACATTTTTCGCTGTTCCGTGCTTTGATAACCTTTTTTTCTTTCTGTCAGCTCATAATATCTTAATTCATTCGAAATCGGTCAAAAAACAACGAAATTTACATGGAACTTCATCAAACAACAACAAAGTACACATTTTTCGCTGTTCCGTGCTTTGATAACCTTTTTTTCTTTCTGTCAGCTCATAATATCTTAATTCATTCGAAATCGGTCAAAGAACAACGAAATTTACATGGAACTTCATGAAATAACAACAAAGTAGAAATTTTTCGCTGTTCCGTGTTTCGATAACCGTTTTTCTTTCTGTGTCAGCTTCAAAATATCTTAATTCATTCGAATTCGTTCAAAGAACAACGAAATTAACGTGGAATTTCATCAAATAACAACAAAGTAGACATTTTTCGCTGTTCCGTGCTTTGATAACCTTTTTTTCTTTCTGTCAGCTCATAATATCTTAATTCATTCGAAATCGGTCAAAGAACAACGAAATTAACATGAAACTTCATCAAATAACAACAAAGTAGACATTTTTCGCTGTTCCGTCTTTTGATAACCTTTTTTTCTTTCTGTCAGCTCATAATATCTTAATTCATTCGAAATCGGTCAAAGAACAACGAAATTTACATAGAACTTCATCAAACAACAACAAAGTACACATTTTTCGCTGTTCCGTGTTTTGATAACCATTTTTCTTTCTGTGTCAGCTTCAAAATATCTTAATTCATTCGAATTCGTTCAAAGAACAACGAAATTTACATGGAACTTCATCAAATAACAACAAAGTAGACATTTTTCGCTGTTCCGTGCTTTGATAACCTTTTTTTCTTTCTGTCAGCTCATAATATCTTAATTCATTCGAAATCGGTCAAAGAACAACGAAATTAACATGAAACTTCATCAAATAACAACAAAGTAGACATTTTTCGCTGTTCCGTGCTTTGATAACATTTTTTTCTTTCTGTCAGCTCATAATATCTTAATTCATTCGAAATCGGTCAAAGAACAATGAAATTAACATGAAACTTCATCAAATAACAACAAAGTATACATTTTTCGCTGTTCCGTGCTTTGATAACCTTTTTTTCTTTCTGTCAGCTCATAATATCTTAATTCATTCGAAATCGGCCAAAGAACAACGAAATTTACATGGAACTTCATCAAACAACAACAAAGTACACATTTTTCGCTGTTCCGTGCTTTGATAGCCTTTTTTTCTTTCTGTCAGCTCATAATATCTTAATTCATACGAAATCGGTCAAAGAACAACGAAATTTACATGGAACTTCATCAAACAACAACAAAGTACACATTTTTCGCTGTTCCGTGTTTTGATAACCGTTTTTCTTTCTGTGTCAGCTTCAAAATATCTTAATTCATTCGAATTCGTTCAAAGAACAACGAAATTTACATGGAACTTCATCAAATAACAACAAAGTAGACATTTTTCGCTGTTCCGTGCTTTGATAACCTTTTTTTCTTTCTGTCAGCTCATAATATCTTAATTCATTCGAAATCGGTCAAAGAACAACGAAATTTAAATGGAACTTCATGAAATAACAACAAAGTAGACATTTTTCGCTGTTCCGTGTTTCGATAACCGTTTTTCTTTCTGTGTCAGCTTCAAAATATCTTAATTCATTCGAATTCGTTCAAAGAACAACGAAATTAACGTGGAATTTCATCAAATAACAACAAAGTAGACATTTTTCGCTGTTCCGTGCTTTGATAACCTTTTTTTCTTTCTGTCAGCTCATAATATCTTAATTCATTCGAAATCGGTCAAAGAACAACGAAATTTACATGGAACTTTATCAAATAACAACAAAGTATACATTTTTCGCTGTTCCGTGCTTTGATAACCTTTTTTTCTTTCTGTCAGCTCATAATATCATAATTCATTCGAAATCGTTCAAAGAACAACGAAATTAACATGGAATTTCATCAAATAACAACAAAGTAGATATTTTTCGCTGTTCCGTGTTTTGATAACCTTTTTTCTTTCTGTGTCAGCTTCAAAATATCTTAATTCATTCGAATTCGTTCAAAGAACAACGAAATTAACGTGGAATTTCATCAAATAACAACAAAGTAGACATTCTTCGCTGTTCCGTGCTTTGGTAACCTTTTTTTTTCTGTCAGCTCATAATATCTTAATTCATTCGAAATCGGTCAAAGAACAACGAAACTAACATGAAACTTCATCAAATAACAACAAAGTAGACATTTTTCGCTGTTCCGTGCTTTGATAACCTTTTTTTTTTTCTGTCAGCTCATAATATCTTAATTCATTCGAAATCGGCCAAAGAACAACGAAATTTACATGGAACTTCATCAAACAACAACAAAGTACACATTTTTCGCTGTTCCGTGCTTTGATAACCTTTTTTTCTTTCTGTCAGCTCATAATATCTTAATTCATTCGAAATCGGTCAAAGAACAACGAAATTTACATGGAACTTCATCAAACAACAACAAAGTACACATTTTTCGCTGTTCCGTGCTTTGATAACCTTTTTTTCTTTCTGTCAGCTCATAATATCTTAATTCATTCGAAATCGGTCAAAGAACAACGAAATTTACATGGAACTTCATGAAATAACAACAAAGTAGAAATTTTTCGCTGTTCCGTGTTTCGATAACCGTTTTTCTTTCTATGTCAGCTTCAAAATATCTTAATTCATTCGAATTCGTTCAAAGAACAACGAAATTAACGTGGAATTTCATCAAATAACAACAAAGTAGACATTTTTCGCTGTTCCGTGCTTTGATAACCTTTTTTTCTTTCTGTCAGCTCATAATATCTTAATTCATTCGAAATCGGTCAAAGAACAACGAAATTAACATGAAACTTCATCAAATAACAACAAAGTAGACATTTTTCGCTGTTCCGTGCTTTGATAACCTTTTTTTCTTTCTGTCAGCTCATAATATCTTAATTCATTCGAAATCGGTCAAAGAACAACGAAATGTACATGGAACTTCATAAAACAACAACAAAGTACACATTTTTCGCTGTTCCGTGCTTTGATAACCTTTTTTTCTTTCTGTCAGCTCATAATATCTTAATTCATTCGAAATCGGTCAAAGAACAACGAAATTTACATGGAACTTCATGAAATAACAACAAAGTAGAAATTTTTCGCTGTTCCGTGTTTCGATAACCGTTTTTCTTTCTGTGTCAGCTTCAAAATATCTTAATTCATTCGAATTCGTTCAAAGAACAACGAAATTAACGTGGAATTTCATCAAATAACAACAAAGTAGACATTTTTCGCTGTTCCGTGCTTTGATAACCTTTTTTTCTTTCTGTCAGCTCATAATATCTTAATTCATTCGAAATCGTTCAAAGAACAACGAAATTAACATGGAATTTCATCAAATAACAACAAAGTAGACATTTTTCGCTGTTCCGTCTTTTGATAACCTTTTTTTCTTTCTGTCAGCTCATAATATCTTAATTCATTCGACATCGGTCAAAGAACAACGAAATTTACATCGAACTTCATCAAACAACAACAAAGTACACATTTTTCGCTGTTCCGTGTTTTGATAACCGTTTTTCTTTCTGTGTCAGCTTCAAAATATCTTAATTCATTCGAATTCGTTCAAAGAACAACGAAATTTACATGGAACTTCATCAAAAAACAACAAAGTAGACATTTTTCGCTGTTCCGTGCTTTGATAACCTTTTTTTCTTTCTGTCAGCTCATAATATCTTAATTCATTCGAAATCGGTCAAAGAACAACGAAATTAACATGAAACTTCATCAAATAACAACAAAGTAGACATTTTTCGCTGTTCCGTGCTTTGATAACCTTTTTTTCTTTCTGTCAGCTCATAATATCTTAATTCATTCGAAATCGGTCAAAGAACAACGAAATTAACATGAAACTTCATCAAATAACAACAAAGTAGACATTTTTCGCTGTTCCGTGCTTTGATAACCTTTTTTTCTTTCTGTCAGCTCATAATATCTTAATTCATTCGAAATCGGCCAAAGAACAACGAAATTTACATGGAACTTCATCAAACAACAACAAAGTACACATTTTTCGCTGTTCCGTGCTTTGATAACCTTTTTTTCTTTCTGTCAGCTCATAATATCTTAATTCATTCGAAATCGGTCAAAGAACAACGAAATTTACATGGAACTTCATCAAACAACAACAAAGTACACATTTTTCGCTGTTCCGTGTTTTGATAACCGTTTTTCTTTCTGTGTCAGCTTCAAAATATCTTAATTCATTCGAATTCGTTCAAAGAACAACGAAATTTACATGGAACTTCATCAAATAACAACAAAGTAGACATTTTTCGCTGTTCCGTGCTTTGATAACCTTTTTTTCTTTCTGTCAGCTAATAATATCTTAATTCATTCGAAATCGGTCAAAGAACAACGAAATTAACATGAAACTTCATCAAATAACAACAAAGTAGACATTTTTCGCTGTTCCGTGCTTTGATAACCTTTTTTTCTTTCTGTCAGCTCATAATATCTTAATTCATTCGAAATCGGTCAAAGAACAACGAAATTTACATGGAACTTCATGAAATAACAACAAAGTAGACATTTTTCGCTGTTCCGTGTTTCGATAACCGTTTTTCTTTCTGTGTCAGCTTCAAAATATCTTAATTCATTCGAATTCGTTCAAAGAACAACGAAATTAACGTGGAATTTCATCAAATAACAACAAAGTAGACATTTTTCGCTGTTCCGTGCTTTGATAACCTTTTTTTCTTTCTGTCAGCTCATAATATCCTAATTCATTCGAAATCGGTCAAAGAACAACGAAATTTACATGGAACTTTATCAAATAACAACAAAGTAGACATTTTTCGCTGTTCCGTGCTTTGATAACCTTTTTTTCTTTCTGTCAGCTCATAATATCATAATTCATTCGAAATCGTTCAAAGAACAACGAAATTAACATGGAATTTCATCAAATAACAACAAAGTAGACATATTTCGCTGTTCCGTGTTTTGATAACCTTTTTTCTTTCTGTGTCAGCTTCAAAATATCTTAATTCATTCGAATTCGTTCAAAGAACAACGAAATTAACGTGGAATTTCATCAAATAACAACAAAGTAGACATTTTTCGCTGTTGCGTGCTTTGATAACCTTTTTTTTTCTGTCAGCTCATAATATCTTAAATCATTCGAAATCGGTCAAAGAACAACGAAACAAACATGAAACTTCATCAAATAACAACAAAGTAGACATTTTTCGCTGTTCCGTGCTTTGATAACCTTTTTTTCTTTCTGTCAGCTCATAATATCTTAATTCATTCGAAATCGGCCAAAGAACAACGAAATTTACATGGAACTTCATCAAACAACAACAAAGTACACATTTTTCGCTGTTCCGTGCTTTGATAACCTTTTTTTCTTTCTGTCAGCTCATAATATCTTAATTCATTCGAAATCGGTCAAAGAACAACGAAATTTACATGAAACTTCATCAAACAACAACAAAGTACACATTTTTCGCTGTTCCGTGCTTTGATAACCTTTTTTTCTTTCTGTCAGCTCATAATATCTTAATTCATTCGAAATCGGTCAAAGAACAACGAAATTTACATGGAACTTCATGAAATAACAACAAAGTAGAAATTTTTCGCTGTTCCGTGTTTCGATAACCGTTTTTCTTTCTGTGTCAGCTTCAAAATATCTTAATTCATTCGAATTCGTTCAAAGAACAACGAAATTAACGTGGAATTTCATCAAATAACAACAAAGTAGACATTTTTCGCTGTTCCGTGCTTTGATAACCTTTTTTTCTTTCTGTCAGATCATAATATCTTAATTCATTCGAAATCGGTCAAAGAACAACGAAATTAACATGAAACTTCATCAAATAACAACAAAGTAGACATTTTTCGCTGTTCCGTGCTTTGATAACCTTTTTTTCTTTCTGTCAGCTCATAATATCTTAATTCATTCGAAATCGTTCAAAGAACAACGAAATTAACATGGAATTTCATCAAATAACAACAGCGTAGACATTTTTCGCTGTTCCGTGTTTTGATAACCTTTTTTTCTTTCTGTCAGCTCATAATATCTTAATTCATTCGAAATCGGTCAAAGAACAACGAAATTTACATCGAACTTCATCAAACAACAACAAAGTACACATTTTTCGCTGTTCCGTGTTTTGATAACCGTTTTTCTTTCTGTGTCAGCTTCAAAATATCTTAATTCATTCGAATTCGTTCAAAGAACAACGAAATTTACATGGAACTTCATCAAATAACAACAAAGTAGACATTTTTCGCTGTTCCGTGCTTTGATAACCTTTTTTTCTTTCTGTCAGCTCATAATATCTTAATTCATTCGAAATCGGTCAAAGAACAACGAAATTAACATGAAACTTCATCAAATAACAACAAAGTAGACATTTTTCGCTGTTCCGTGCTTTGATAACATTTTTTTCTTTCTGTCAGCTCATAATATCTTAATTCATTCGAAATCGGTCAAAGAACAACGAAATTAACATGAAACTTCATCAAATAACAACAAAGTAGACATTTTTCGCTGTTCCGTGCTTTGATAACCTTTTTTTCTTTCTGTCAGCTCATAATATCTTAATTCATTCGAAATCGGCCAAAGAACAACGAAATTTACATGGAACT
The DNA here is from genome assembly GCA_910595825.1 of Philhelius pedissequus. Lineage (NCBI taxonomy): Eukaryota > Metazoa > Arthropoda > Insecta > Diptera > Syrphidae > Philhelius > Philhelius pedissequus. The sequence continues at coordinate 10,151 of CAJVCO010000294.1, forward strand.
TCATCAAACAACAACAAAGTACACATTTTTCGCTGTTCCGTGCTTTGATAACCTTTTTTTCTTTCTGTCAGCTCATAATATCTTAATTCATTCGAAATCGGTCAAAGAACAACGAAATTTACATGGAACTTCATGAAATAACAACAAAGTAGACATTTTCGCTGTTCCGTGTTTCGATAACCGTTTTTCTTTCTGTGTCAGCTTCCAAATATCTTAATTCATTCGAATTCGTTCAAAGAACAACGAAATTTACATGGAACTTCATCAAATAACAACAAAGTACACATTTTTCGCTGTTCCGTGCTTTGATAACCTTTTTTTCTTTCTGTCAGCTCATAATATCTTAATTCATTCGAAATCGGTCAAAGAACAACGAAATTTACATGGAACTTCATCAAATAACAACAAAGTAGACATTTTCGCTGTTCCGTGCTTTGATAACCTTTTTTTCTTTCTGTCAGCTCATAATATCTTAATTCATTCGAAATCGTTCAAAGAACAACGAAATTAACATGGAATTTCATCAAATAACAACAAAGTAGACATTTTTCGCTGTTCCGTGTTTTGATAACCTTTTTTCTTTCTGTGTCAGCTTCCAAATATCTTAATTCATTCGAATTCGTTCAAAGAACAACGAAATTTACATGGAACTTCATCAAATAACAACAAAGTAGACATTTTTCGCTGTTCCGTGCTTTGATAACCTTTTTTTCTTTCTGTCAGCTCATAATATCTTAATTCATTCGAAATCAGTCAAAGAACAACGAAATTTACATGGAACTTCATCAAATAACAACAAAGTACACATTTTTCGCTGTTCCGTGCTTTGATAACCTTTTTTTCTTTCTGTCAGCTCATAATATCTTAATTCATTCGAAATCGTTCAAAGAACAACGAAATTAACATGGAATTTCATCAAATAACAACAAAGTAGACATTTTTCGCTGTTCCGTGTTTTGATAACCTTTTTTTCTTTCTGTCAGCTCATAATATCTTAATTCATTCGAATTCGTTCAAAGAACAACGAAATTTACATGGAACTTCATCAAATAAAAACAAAGTAGACATTTTTCGGTGTTCCGTGCTTTGATAACCTTTTTTTCTTTCTGTCAGCTCATAATATCTTAATTCATTCGAAATCGGTCAAAGAACAACGAAATTAACATGAAACTTCATCAAATAAAAATAAAGTAGACATTTTTCGCTGTTCCGTGTTTCGATAACCGTTTTTCTTTCTGTGTCAGCTTCAAAATATCTTTTTTTCTTTCTGTCAGCTCATAATATCTTAATTCATTCGAAATCGTTCAAAGAACAACGAAATTAACATGGAATTTCATCAAATAACAACAAAGTAGACATTTTTCGCTGTTCCGTGTTTTGATAACCTTTTTTCTTTCTGTGTCAGCTTCCAAATATCTTAATTCATTCGAATTCGTTCAAAGAACAACGAAATTTACATGGAACTTCATCAAATAACAACAAAGTAGACATTTTTCGCTGTTCCGTGCTTTGATAACCTTTTTTTCTTTCTGTCAGCTCATAATATCTTAATTCATTCGAAATCAGTCAAAGAACAACGAAATTTACATGGAACTTCATCAAATAACAACAAAGTACACATTTTTCGCTGTTCCGTGCTTTGATAACCTTTTTTTCTTTCTGTCAGCTCATAATATCTTAATTCATTCGAAATCGGTCAAAGAACAACGAAATTAACATGAAACTTCATCAAATAAAAATAAAGTAGACATTTTTCGCTGTTCCGTGTTTCGATAACCGTTTTTCTTTCTGTGTCAGCTTCAAAATATCTTAATTCATTCGAATTCGTTCAAAGAACAACGAAATTAACGTGGAATTTCATCAAATAACAACAAAGTAGACATTTTTCGCTGTTCCGTGCTTTGATAACCTTTTTTCTTTCTGTCAGCTCATAATATCTTAATTCATTCGAAATCGGTCAAAGAACAACGAAATTTACATGGAACTTCATGAAATAACAACAAAGTAGACATTTTTCGCTGTTCCGTGTTTCGATAACCGTTTTTCTTTCTGTGTCAGCTGCAAAATATCTTAATTCATTCGAATTCGTTCAAAGACAAACGAAATTAACGTGGAATTTCATCAAATAACAACAAAGTAGACATTTTTCGCTGTTCCGTGCTTTGATAACCTTTTTTTCTTTCTGTCAGCTCATAATATCTTAATTCATTCGAAATCGGTCAAAGAACAACGAATTTACATGGAACTTCATCAAATAACGACAAAGTACACATTTTTCGCTGTTCCGTGCTTTGATAACCTTTTTTTCTTTCTGTCAGCTCATAATATTTTAATTCATTCGAAATCGGTCAAAGAACAACGAAATTTACATGGAACTTCATCAAACAACAACAAAGTACACATTTTTCGCTGTTCCTTGTTTTGATAACGTTTTTCTTTCTGTGTCAGCTTCAAAATATCTTAATTCATTCGAATTCGTTCAAAGAACAACGAAATTTACATGGAACTTCATCAAATAAAAACAAAGTAGACATTTTTCGCTGTTCCGTGCTTTGATAACCTTTTTTTCTTTCTGTCAGCTCATAATATCTTAATTCATTCGAAATCGGTCAAAGAACAACGAAATTTACATGGAACTTCATAAAACAACAACAAAGTACACATTTTTCGCTGTTCCGTGCTTTGATAACCTTTTTTTCTTTCTGTCAGCTCATAATATCTTAATTCATTCGAAATCGGTCAAAGAACAACGAAATTTACATGGAACTTCATCAAATAACAACAAAGTAGACATTTTTCGCTGTTCCGTGCTTTGATAACCTTTTTTTCTTTCTGTCAGCTCATAATATCTTAATTCATTCGAAATCGGTCAAAGAACAACGAAATTTACATGGAACTTCTGAAATAACAACAAAGTAGACATTTTTCGCTGTTCCGTGTTTCGATAACCGTTTTTCTTTCTGTGTCAGCTTCAAAATATCTTAATTCATTCGAATTCGTTCAAAGAACAACGAAATTTACATGGAACTTCATCAAATAACAACAAAGTAGACATTTTTCGCTGTTCCGTGCTTTGATAACCTTTTTTTCTCTCTGTCAGCTCATAATATCTTATTCATTCGAAATTGGTCAAAGAACAACGAAATTTACATGGAACTTCATCAAACAACAACAAAGTAGACATTTTTCGCTGTTCCGTGCTTTGATAACCTTTTTTTCTTTCTGTCAGCTCATAATATCTTAATTCATTCGAAATCGGTCAAAGAACAACGAAATTTACATGGAACTTCATGAAATAACAACAAAGTAGACATTTTTCGCTGTTCCGTGTTTCGATAACCGTTTTTCTTTCTGTGTCAGCTTCAAAATATCTTAATTCATTCGAATTCGTTCAAAGAACAACGAAATTTACATGGAACTTCATCAAACAACAACAAAGTAGACATTTTTCGCTGTTCCGTGCTTTGATAACCTTTTTTTCTTTCTGTCAGCTCATAATATCTTAATTCATTCGAAATCGTTCAAAGAACAACGAAATTAACATGGAATTTCATCAAATAACAACAAAGTAGACATTTTTCGCTGTTCCGTGCTTTGGTAACCTTTTCTTCTTTCTGTCAGCTCATAATATCTTAATTCATTCGAAATCGGTCAAAGAACAACGAAATTTACATGGAACTTCATGAAATAACAACAAAGTAGACATTTTTCGCTGTTCCGTGTTTCGATAACCGTTTTTCTTTCTGTGTCAGCTGCAAAATATCTTAATTCATTCGAATTCGTTCAAAGAACAACGAAATTAACGTGGAATTTCATCAAATAACAACAAAGTAGACATTTTTCGCTGTTCGTGCTTTGATAACCTTTTTTTCTTTCTGTCAGCTCATAATATCTTAATTCATTCGAAATCGGTCAAAGAACAACGAAATTTACATGGAACTTCATCAAATAACAACAAAGTACACATTTTTCGCTGTTCCGTGCTTTGATAACCTTTTTTTCTTTCTTTCAGCTCATAATATCTTAATTCATTCGAAATCGGTCAAAGAACAACGAAATTTACATGGAACTTCATCAAACAACAACAAAGTACACATTTTTCGCTGTTCCGTGTTTTGATAACCGTTTTTCTTTCTGTGTCAGCTTCAAAATATCTTAATTCATTCGAATTCGTTCAAAGAACAACGAAATTTACATGGAACTTCATCAAATAACAACAAAGTAGACATTTTTCGCTGTTCCGTGCTTTGATAACCTTTTTTTCTTTCTGTCAGCTCATAATATCTTAATTCATTCGAAATCGGTCAAAGAACAACGAAATTTACATGGAACTTCATCAAACAACAACAAAGTACACATTTTTCGCTGTTCCGTGCTTTGATAACCTTTTTTTCTTTCTGTCAGCTCATAATATCTTAATTCATTTGAAATCGGTCAAAGAACAACGAAATTTACATGGAACTTCATCAAATAACAACAAAGTAGACATTTTTCGCTGTTCCGTGCTTTGATAACCTTTTTTTCTTTCTGTCAGCTCATAATATCTTAATTCATTCGAAATCGGTCAAAGAACAACGAAATTTACATAGAACTTCATGAAATAACAACAAAGTAGACATTTTTCGCTGTTCCGTGTTTCGATAACCGTTTTTCTTTCTGTGTCAGCTTCAAAATATCTTAATTCATTCGAATTCGTTCAAAGAACAACGAAATTTACATGGAACTTCATCAAATAACAACAAAGTAGACATTTTTCGCTGTTCCGTGCCTTGATAACCTTTTTTTCTTTCTGTCAGCTCATAATATCTTAATTCATTCGAAATCGGCCAAAGAACAACGAAATTTACATGGAACTTCATCAAACAACAACAAAGTACACATTTTTCGCTGTTCCGTGCTTTGATAACCTTTTTTTCTTTCTGTCAGCTCATAATATCTTAATTCATTCGAAATCGGTCAAAGAACAACGAAATTTACATGGAACTTCATCAAATAACAACAAAGTAGACATTTTTCGCTGTTCCGTGCTTTGATAACCTTTTTTTCTTTCTGTCAGCTCATAATATCTTAATTCATTCGAAATCGGTCAAAGAACAACGAAATTTACATGGAACTTCATGAAATAACAACAAAGTAGACATTTTTCGCTGTTCCGTGTTTCGATAACCGTTTTTCTTTCTGTGTCAGCTTCAAAATATCTTAATTCATTCGAATTCGTTCAAAGAACAACGAAATTTACATGGAACTTCATCAAACAACAACAAAGTAGACATTTTTCGCTGTTCCGTGCTTTGATAACCTTTTTTTCTTTCTGTCAGCTCATAATATCTTAATTCATTCGAAATCGTTCAAAGAACAACGAAATTAACATGGAATTTCATCAAATAACAACAAAGTAGACATTTTTCGCTGTTCCGTGCTTTGATAACCTTTTCTTCTTTCTGTCAGCTCATAATATCTTAATTCATTCGAAATCGGTCAAAGAACAACGAAATTTACATGGAACTTCATGAAATAACAACAAAGTAGACATTTTTCGCTGTTCCGTGTTTCGATAACCGTTTTTCTTTCTGTGTCAGCTGCAAAATATCTTAATTCATTCGAATTCGTTCAAAGAACAACGAAATTAACGTGGAATTTCATCAAATAACAACAAAGTAGACATTTTTCGCTGTTCCGTGCTTTGATAACCTTTTTTTCTTTCTGTCAGCTCATAATATCTTAATTCATTCGAAATCGGTCAAAGAACAACGAAATTTACATGGAACTTCATCAAATAACAACAAAGTACACATTTTTCGCTGTTCCGTGCTTTGATAACCTTTTTTTCTTTCTTTCAGCTCATAATATCTTAATTCATTCGAAATCGGTCAAAGAACAACGAAATTTACATGGAACTTCATCAAACAACAACAAAGTACACATTTTTCGCTGTTCCGTGTTTTGATAACCGTTTTTCTTTCTGTGTCAGCTTCAAAATATCTTAATTCATTCGAATTCGTTCAAAGAACAACGAAATTTACATGGAACTTCATCAAATAACAACAAAGTAGACATTTTTCGCTGTTCCGTGCTTTGATAACCTTTTTTTCTTTCTGTCAGCTCATAATATCTTAATTCATTCGAAATCGGTCAAAAAACAACGAAATTTACATGGAACTTCATCAAACAACAACAAAGTACACATTTTTCGCTGTTCCGTGCTTTGATAACCTTTTTTTCTTTCTGTCAGCTCATAATATCTTAATTCATTCGAAATCGGTCAAAGAACAACGAAATTTACATGGAACTTCATCAAATAACGACAAAGTACACATTTTTCGCTGTTCCGTGCTTTGATAACCTTTTTTTCTTTCTGTCAGCTCATAATATTTTAATTCATTCGAAATCGGTCAAAGAACAACGAAATTTACATGGAACTTCATCAAACAACAACAAAGTACACATTTTTCGCTGTTCCTTGTTTTGATAACCGTTTTTCTTTCTGTGTCAGCTTCAAAATATCTTAATTCATTCGAATTCGTTCAAAGAACAACGAAATTTACATGGAACTTCATCAAATAAAAACAAAGTAGACATTTTTCGCTGTTCCGTGCTTTGATAACCTTTTTTTCTTTCTGTCAGCTCATAATATCTTAATTCATTCGAAATCGGTCAAAGAACAACGAAATTTACATGGAACTTCATAAAACAACAACAAAGTACACATTTTTCGCTGTTCCGTGCTTTGATAACCTTTTTTTCTTTCTGTCAGCTCATAATATCTTAATTCATTCGAAATCGGTCAAAGAACAACGAAATTTACATGGAACTTCATCAAATAACAACAAAGTAGACATTTTTCGCTGTTCCGTGCTTTGATAACCTTTTTTTCTTTCTGTCAGCTCATAATATCTTAATTCATTCGAAATCGGTCAAAGAACAACGAAATTTACATGGAACTTCATGAAATAACAACAAAGTAGACATTTTTCGCTGTTCCGTGTTTCGATAACCGTTTTTCTTTCTGTGTCAGCTTCAAAATATCTTAATTCATTCGAATTCGTTCAAAGAACAACGAAATTTACATGGAACTTCATCAAATAACAACAAAGTAGACATTTTTCGCTGTTCCGTGCTTTGATAACCTTTTTTTCTCTCTGTCAGCTCATAATATCTTAATTCATTCGAAATTGGTCAAAGAACAACGAAATTTACATGGAACTTCATCAAACAACAACAAAGTACACATTTTTCGCTGTTCCGTGCTTTGATAACCTTTTTTTCTTTCTGTCAGCTCATAATATCTTAATTCATTCGAAATCGGTCAAAGAACAACGAAATTTACATGGAACTTCATGAAATAACAACAAAGTAGACATTTTTCGCTGTTCCGTGTTTCGATAACCGTTTTTCTTGCTGTGTCAGCTTCAAAATATCTTAATTCATTCGAATTCGTTCAAAGAACAACGAAATTTACATGGAACTTCATCAAACAACAACAAAGTAGACATTTTTCGCTGTTCCGTGCTTTGATAACCTTTTTTTCTTTCTGTCAGCTCATAATATCTTAATTCATTCGAAATCGTTCAAAGAACAACGAAATTAACATGGAATTTCATCAAATAACAACAAAGTAGACATTTTTCGCTGTTCCGTGCTTTGGTAACCTTTTCTTCTTTCTGTCAGCTCATAATATCTTAATTCATTCGAAATCGGTCAAAGAACAACGAAATTTACATGGAACTTCATGAAATAACAACAAAGTAGACATTTTTCGCTGTTCCGTGTTTCGATAACCGTTTTTCTTTCTGTGTCAGCTTCAAAATATCTTAATTCATTCGAATTCGTTCAAAGAACAACGAAATTAACGTGGAATTTCATCAAATAACAACAAAGTAGACATTTTTCGCTGTTCCGTACTTTGATAACCTTTTTTTCTTTCTGTCAGCTCATAATATCTTAATTCATTCGAAATCGGTCAAAGAACAACGAAATTTACATGGAACTTCATCAAATAACAACAAAGTACACATTTTTCGCTGTTCCGTGCTTTGATAACCTTTTTTTCTTTCTTTCAGCTCATAATATCTTAATTCATTCGAAATCGGTCAAAGAACAACGAAATTTACATGGAACTTCATCAAACAACAACAAAGTACACATTTTTCGCTGTTCCGTGTTTTGATAACCGTTTTTCTTTCTGTGTCAGCTTCAAAATATCTTAATTCATTCGAATTCGTTCAAAGAACAACGAAATTTACATGGAACTTCATCAAATAACAACAAAGTAGACATTTTTCGCTGTTCCGTGCTTTGATAACCTTTTTTTCTTTCTGTCAGCTCATAATATCTTAATTCATTCGAAATCGGTCAAAGAACAACGAAATTTACATGGAACTTCATCAAACAACAACAAAGTACACATTTTTCGCTGTTCCGTGCTTTGATAACCTTTTTTTCTTTCTGTCAGCTCATAATATCTTAATTCATTTGAAATCGGTCAAAGAACAACGAAATTTACATGGAACTTCATCAAATAACAACAAAGTAGACATTTTTCGCTGTTGCGTGCTTTGATAACCTTTTTTTCTTTCTGTCAGCTCATAATATCTTAATTCATTCGAAATCGGTCAAAGAACAACGAAATTTACATAGAACTTCATGAAATAACAACAAAGTAGACATTTTTCGCTGTTCCGTGTTTCGATAACCGTTTTTCTTTCTGTGTCAGCTTCAAAATATCTTAATTCATTCGAATTCGTTCAAAGAACAACGAAATTTACATGGAACTTCATCAAATAACAACAAAGTAGACATTTTTCGCTGTTCCTTGTTTTGATAACCGTTTTTCTTTCTGTGTCAGCTTCAAAATATCTTAATTCATTCGAATTCGTTCAAAGAACAACGAAATTTACATGGAACTTCATCAAATAAAAACAAAGTAGACATTTTTCGCTGTTCCGTGCTTTGATAACCTTTTTTTCTTTCTGTCAGCTCATAATATCTTAATTCATTCGAAATCGGTCAAAGAACAACGAAATTTACATGGAACTTCATAAAACAACAACAAAGTACACATTTTTCGCTGTTCCGTGCTTTGATAACCTTTTTTTCTTTCTGTCAGCTCATAATATCTTAATTCATTCGAAATCGGTCAAAGAACAACGAAATTTACATGGAACTTCATCAAATAACAACAAAGTAGACATTTTTCGCTGTTCCGTGCTTTGATAACCTTTTTTCTTTCTGTCAGCTCATAATATCTTAATTCATTCGAAATCGGTCAAAGAACAACGAAATTTACATGGAACTTCATGAAATAACAACAAAGTAGACATTTTTCGCTGTTCCGTGTTTCGATAACCGTTTTTCTTTCTGTGTCAGCTTCAAAATATCTTAATTCATTCGAATTCGTTCAAAGAACAACGAAATTTACATGGAACTTCATCAAATAACAACAAAGTAGACATTTTTCGCTGTTCCGTGCTTTGATAACCTTTTTTTCTCTCTGTCAGCTCATAATATCTTAATTCATTCGAAATTGGTCAAAGAACAACGAAATTTACATGGAACTTCATCAAACAACAACAAAGTACACATTTTTCGCTGTTCCGTGCTTTGATAACCTTTTTTTCTTTCTGTCAGCTCATAATATCTTAATTCATTCGAAATCGGTCAAAGAACAACGAAATTTACATGGAACTTCATGAAATAACAACAAAGTAGACATTTTTCGCTGTTCCGTGTTTCGATAACCGTTTTTCTTGCTGTGTCAGCTTCAAAATATCTTAATTCATTCGAATTCGTTCAAAGAACAACGAAATTTACATGGAACTTCATCAAACAACAACAAAGTAGACATTTTTCGCTGTTCCGTGCTTTGATAACCTTTTTTTCTTTCTGTCAGCTCATAATATCTTAATTCATTCGAAATCGTTCAAAGAACAACGAAATTAACATGGAATTTCATCAAATAACAACAAAGTAGACATTTTTCGCTGTTCCGTGCTTTGGTAACCTTTTCTTCTTTCTGTCAGCTCATAATATCTTAATTCATTCGAAATCGGTCAAAGAACAACGAAATTTACATGGAACTTCATGAAATAACAACAAAGTAGACATTTTTCGCTGTTCCGTGTTTCGATAACCGTTTTTCTTTCTGTGTCAGCTGCAAAATATCTTAATTCATTCGAATTCGTTCAAAGAACAACGAAATTAACGTGGAATTTCATCAAATAACAACAAAGTAGACATTTTTCGCTGTTCCGTACTTTGATAACCTTTTTTTCTTTCTGTCAGCTCATAATATCTTAATTCATTCGAAATCGGTCAAAGAACAACGAAATTTACATGGAACTTCATCAAATAACAACAAAGTACACATTTTTCGCTGTTCCGTGCTTTGATAACCTTTTTTTCTTTCTTTCAGCTCATAATATCTTAATTCATTCGAAATCGGTCAAAGAACAACGAAATTTACATGGAACTTCATCAAACAACAACAAAGTACACATTTTTCGCTGTTCCGTGTTTTGATAACCGTTTTTCTTTCTGTGTCAGCTTCAAAATATCTTAATTCATTCGAATTCGTTCAAAGAACAACGAAATTTACATGGAACTTCATCAAATAACAACAAAGTAGACATTTTTCGCTGTTCCGTGCTTTGATAACCTTTTTTTCTTTCTGTCAGCTCATAATATCTTAATTCATTCGAAATCGGTCAAAAAACAACGAAATTTACATGGAACTTCATCAAACAACAACAAAGTACACATTTTTCGCTGTTCCGTGCTTTGATAACCTTTTTTTCTTTCTGTCAGCTCATAATATCTTAATTCATTTGAAATCGGTCAAAGAACAACGAAATTTACATGGAACTTCATCAAATAACAACAAAGTAGACATTTTTCGCTGTTGCGTGCTTTGATAACCTTTTTTTCTTTCTGTCAGCTCATAATATCTTAATTCATTCGAAATCGGTCAAAGAACAACGAAATTTACATAGAACTTCATGAAATAACAACAAAGTAGACATTTTTCGCTGTTCCGTGTTTCGATAACCGTTTTTCTTTCTGTGTCAGCTTCAAAATATCTTAATTCATTCGAATTCGTTCAAAGAACAACGAAATTTACATGGAACTTCATCAAATAACAACAAAGTAGACATTTTTCGCTGTTCCGTGCCTTGATAACCTTTTTTTCTTTCTGTCAGCTCATAATATCTTAATTCATTCGAAATCGGCCAAAGAACAACGAAATTTACATGGAACTTCATCAAACAACAACAAAGTACACATTTTTCGCTGTTCCGTGCTTTGATAACCTTTTTTTCTTTCTGTCAGCTCATAATATCTTAATTCATTCGAAATCGGTCAAAGAACAACGAAATTTACATGGAACTTCATCAAATAACAACAAAGTAGACATTTTTCGCTGTTCCGTGCTTTGATAACCTTTTTTTCTTTCTGTCAGCTCATAATATCTTAATTCATTCGAAATCGGTCAAAGAACAACGAAATTTACATGGAACTTCATGAAATAACAACAAAGTAGACATTTTTCGCTGTTCCGTGTTTCGATAACCGTTTTTCTTTCTGTGTCAGCTTCAAAATATCTTAATTCATTCGAATTCGTTCAAAGAACAACGAAATTTACATGGAACTTCATCAAATAACAACAAAGTAGACATTTTTCGCTGTTCCGTGCTTTGATAACCTTTTTTTCTTTCTGTCAGCTCATAATATCTTAATTCATTCGAAATCGTTCAAAGAACAACGAAATTAACATGGAATTTCATCAAATAACAACAAAGTAGACATTTTTCGCTGTTCCGTGCTTTGATAACCTTTTCTTCTTTCTGTCAGCTCATAATATCTTAATTCATTCGAAATCGGTCAAAGAACAACGAAATTTACATGGAACTTCATGAAATAACAACAAAGTAGACATTTTTCGCTGTTCCGTGTTTCGATAACCGTTTTTCTTTCTGTGTCAGCTGCAAAATATCTTAATTCATTCGAATTCGTTCAAAGAACAACGAAATTAACGTGGAATTTCATCAAATAACAAGAAAGTAGACATTTTTCGCTGTTCCGTGCTTTGATAACCTTTTTTTCTTTCTGTCAGCTCATAATATCTTAATTCATTCGAAATCGGTCAAAGAACAACGAAATTTACATGGAACTTCATCAAATAACAACAAAGTACACATTTTTCGCTGTTCCGTGCTTTGATAACCTTTTTTTCTTTCTTTCAGCTCATAATATCTTAATTCATTCGAAATCGGTCAAAGAACAACGAAATTTACATGGAACTTCATCAAACAACAACAAAGTACACATTTTTCGCTGTTCCGTGTTTTGATAACCGTTTTTCTTTCTGTGTCAGCTTCAAAATATCTTAATTCATTCGAATTCGTTCAAAGAACAACGAAATTTACATGGAACTTCATCAAATAACAACAAAGTAGACATTTTTCGCTGTTCCGTGCTTTGATAACCTTTTTTTCTTTCTGTCAGCTCATAATATCTTAATTCATTCGAAATCGGTCAAAAAACAACGAAATTTACATGGAACTTCATCAAACAACAACAAAGTACACATTTTTCGCTGTTCCGTGCTTTGATAACCTTTTTTTCTTTCTGTCAGCTCATAATATCTTAATTCATTCGAAATCGGTCAAAGAACAACGAAATTTACATGGGACTTCATCAAATAACAACAAAGTAGACATTTTTCGCTGTTGCGTGCTTTGATAACCTTTTTTTCTTTCTGTCAGCTCATAATATCTTAATTCATTCGAAATCGGTCAAAGAACAACGAAATTTACATGGAACTTCATGAAATAACAACAAAGTAGACATTTTTCGCTGTTCCGTGTTTCGATAACCGTTTTTCTTTCTGTGTCAGCAATTCCAAAGAACAACGAAATTTACATGGAACTTCATCAAATAACAACAAAGTAGACATTTTTCGCTGTTCCGTGCCTTGATAACCTTTTTTTCTTTCTGTCAGCTCATAATATCTTAATTCATTCGAAATCGGCCAAAGAACAACGAAATTTACATGGAACTTCATCAAACAACAACAAAGTACACATTTTTCGCTGTTCCGTGCTTTGATAACCTTTTTTTCTTTCTGTCAGCTCATAATATCTTAATTCATTCGAAATCGGTCAAAGAACAACGAAATTTACATGGAACTTCATCAAATAACAACAAAGTAGACATTTTTCGCTGTTCCGTGCTTTGATAACCTTTTTTTTCTTTCTGTCAGCTCATAATATCTTAATTCATTCGAAATCGGTCAAAGAACAACGAAATTTACATGGAACTTCATGAAATAACAACAAAGTAGACATTTTTCGCTGTTCCGTGTTTCGATAACCGTTTTTCTTTCTGTGTCAGCTTCAAAATATCTTAATTCATTCGAATTCGTTCAAAGAACAACGAAATTTACATGGAACTTCATCAAACAACAACAAAGTAGACATTTTTCGCTGTTCCGTGCCTTGATAACCTTTTTTTCTTTCTGTCAGCTCATAATATCTTAATTCATTCGAAATCGTTCAAAGAACAACGAAATTAACATGGAATTTCATCAAATAACAACAAAGTAGACATTTTTCGCTGTTCCGTGCTTTGATAACCTTTTTTTCTTTCTGTCAGCTCATAATATCTTAATTCATTCGAAATCGGTCAAAGAACAACGAAATTTACATGGAACTTCATCAAACAACAACAAAGTACACATTTTTCGCTGTTCCGTGTTTTGATAACCGTTTTTCTTTCTGTGTCAGCTTCAAAATATCTTAATTCATTCGAATTCGTTCAAAGAACAACGAAATTTACATGGAACTTCATCAAATAACAACAAAGTACACATTTTTCGCTGTTCCGTGCTTTGATAACCTTTTTTTCTTTCTGTCAGCTCATAATATCTTAATTCATTCGAAATCGGTCAAAGAACAACGAAATTTACATGGAACTTCATCAAACAACAACAAAGTACACATTTTTCGCTGTTCCGTGCTTTGATAACCTTTTTTTCTTTCTGTCAGCTCATAATATCTTAATTCATTCGAAATCGGTCAAAGAACAACGAAATTTACATGGAACTTCATCAAATAACAACAAAGTAGACATTTTTCGCTGTTCCGTGCTTTGATAACCTTTTTTTCTTTCTGTCAGCTCATAATATCTTAATTCATTCGAAATCGGTCAAAGAACAACGAAATTTACATGGAACTTCATGAAATAACAACAAAGTAGACATTTTTCGCTGTTCCGTGTTTCGATAACCGTTTTTCTGTCTGTGTCAGCTTCAAAATATCTTAATTCATTCGAATTCGTTCAAAGAACAACGAAATTTACATGGAACTTCATCAAACAACAACAAAGTACACATTTTTCGCTGTTCCGTGTTTTGATAACCGTTTTTCTTTCTGTGTCAGCTTCAAAATATCTTAATTCATTCGAATTCGTTCAAAGAACAACGAAATTTACATGGAATTTCATCAAATAACAACAAAGTAGACATTTTTCGCTGTTCCGTGTTTTGATAACCTTTTTTTTTTCTGTGTCAGCTTCAAAATATCTTAATTCATTCGAATTCGTTCAAAGAACAACGAAATTAACGTGGCATTTCATCAAATAACAACAAAGTAGACATTTTTCGCTGTTCCGTGCTTTGATAACCTTTTTTTCTTTCTGTCAGCTCATAATATCTTAATTCATTCGAAATCGGTCAAAGAACAACGAAATTAACATGAAACTTCATCAAATAACAACAAAGTAGACATTTTTCGCTGTTCCGTGCTTTGATAACCTTTTTTTCTTTCTGTCAGCTCATAATATCTTAATTCATTCGAAATCGGCCAAAGAACAACGAAATTTACATGGAACTTCATCAAACAACAACAAAGTACACATTTTTCGCTGTTCCGTGCTTTGATAACCTTTTTTCCTTTCTGTCAGCTCATAATATCTTAATTCATTCGAAATCGGTCAAAGAACAACGAAATTAATATGAAACTTCATCAAATAACAACAAAGTAGACATTTTGCGCTGTTCCGTGCTTTGATAACCTTGTTTTCTTTCTGTCAGCTCATAATATCTTAATTCATTCGAAATCGTTCAAAGAACAACGAAATTAACATGGAATTTCATCAAATAACAACAAAGTAGACATTTTTCGCTGTTCCGTGTTTTGATAACCTTTTTTCTTTCTGTGTCAGCTTCCAAATATCTTAATTCATTCGAATTCGTTCAAAGAACAACGAAATTTACATGGAACTTCATCAAATAACAACAAAGTAGACATTTTTCGCTGTTCCGTGCTTTGATAACCTTTTTTTCTTTCTGTCAGCTCATAATATCTTAATTCATTCGAAATCGGTCAAAGAACAACGAAATTTACATGGAACTTCATCAAATAACAACAAAGTAGACATTTTTCGCTGTTCCGTGCTTTGATAACCTTTTTTTCTTTCTGTCAGCTCATAATATCTTAATTCATTCGAAATCGTTCAAAGAACAACGAAATTAACATGGAATTTCATCAAATAACAACAAAGTAGACATTTTTCGCTGTTCCGTGTTTTGATAACCTTTTTTCTTTCTGTGTCAGCTTCAAAATATCTTAATTCATTCGAATTCGTTCAAAGAACAACGAAATTAACGTGGAATTTCATCAAATAACAACAAAGTAGACATTTTTCGCTGTTCCGTGCTTTGATAACCTTTTTTTCTTTCTGTCAGCTCATAATATCTTAATTCATTCGAAATCGGTCAAATAACAACGAAATTAACATGAAACTTCATCAAATAACAACAAAGTAGACATTTTTCGCTTTTCCGTGCTTTGATAACCTTTTTTTCTTTCTGTCAGCTCATAATATCTTAATTCATTCGAAATCGGCCAAAGAACAACGAAATTTACATGGAACTGCATCAAACAACAACAAAGTACACATTTTTCGCTGTTCCGTGCTTTGATAACCTTTTTTTCTTTCTGTCAGCTCATAATATCTTAATTCATTCGAAATCGGTCAAAGAACAACGAAATTTACATGAAACTTCATCAAATAACAACAAAGTAGACATTTTTCGCTGTTCCGTGCTTTGATAACCTTTTTTTCTTTCTGTCAGCTCATAATATCTTAATTCATTCGAAATCGGTCAAAGAACAACGAAATTTACATGGAACTTCATCAAACAACAACAAAGTACACATTTTTCGCTGTTCCGTGCTTTGATAACCTTGTTTTCTTTCTTTCAGCTCATAATATCTTAATTCATTCGAAATCGGTCAAAGAACAACGAAATTTACATGGAACTTCATCAAATAACAACAAAGTAGACATTTTTCGCTGTTCCGTGCTTTGATAACCTTTTTTTCTTTCTGTCAGCTCATAATATCTTAATTCATTCGAAATCGGTCAAAGAACAACGAAATTTACATGGAACTTCATGAAATAACAACAAAGTAGACATTTTTCGCTGTTCCGTGTTTCGATAACCGTTTTTCTTTCTGTGTCAGCTT
The DNA here is from genome assembly GCA_910595825.1 of Philhelius pedissequus. Lineage (NCBI taxonomy): Eukaryota > Metazoa > Arthropoda > Insecta > Diptera > Syrphidae > Philhelius > Philhelius pedissequus. The sequence continues at coordinate 26,677 of CAJVCO010000294.1, forward strand.
CAAAATATCTTAATTCATTCGAATTCGTTCAAAGAACAACGAAATTTACATGGAACTTCATCAAACAACAACAAAGTACACATTTTTCGCTGTTCCGTGTTTCGATAACCGTTTTTCTTTCTGTGTCAGCTTCAAAATATCTTAATTCATTCGAATTCGTTCAAAGAACAACGAAATTTACATGGAACTTCATCAAACAACAACAAAGTACACATTTTTCGCTGTTCCGTGTTTTGATAACCGTTTTTCTTTCTGTGTCAGCTTCAAAATATCTTAATTCATTCGAATTCGTTCAAAGAACAACGAAATTTACATGGAATTTCATCAAATAACAACAAAGTAGACATTTTTCGCTGTTCCGTGTTTTGATAACCTTTTTTCTTTCTGTGTCAGCTTCAAAATATCTTAATTCATTCGAATTCGTTCAAAGAACAACGAAATTAACGTGGCATTTCATCAAATAACAACAAAGTAGACATTTTTCGCTGTTCCGTGCTTTAATAACCTTTTTTTCTTTCTGTCAGCTCATAATATCTTAATTCATTCGAAATCGGTCAAAGAACAACGAAATTAACATGAAACTTCATCAAATAACAACAAAGTAGACATTTTTCGCTGTTCCGTGTTTTGATAACCTTTTTTCTTTCTGTGTCAGCTTCAAAATATCTTAATTCATTCGAATTCGTTCAAAGAACAACGAAATTAACGTGGAATTTCATCAAATAACAACAAAGTAGACATTTTTCGCTGTTCCGTGCTTTGATAACCTTTTTTTCTTTCTGTCAGCTCATAATATCTTAATTCATTCGAAATCGGTCAAATAACAACGAAATTAACATGAAACTTCATCAAATAACAACAAAGTAGACATTTTTCGCTTTTCCGTGCTTTGATAACCTTTTTTTCTTTCTGTCAGCTCATAATATCTTAATTCATTCGAAATCGGCCAAAGAACAACGAAATTTACATGGAACTGCATCAAACAACAACAAAGTACACATTTTTCGCTGTTCCGTGCTTTGATAACCTTTTTTTCTTTCTGTCAGCTCATAATATCTTAATTCATTCGAAATCGGTCAAAGAACAACGAAATTTACATGAAACTTCATCAAATAACAACAAAGTAGACATTTTTCGCTGTTCCGTGCTTTGATAACCTTTTTTTCTTTCTGTCAGCTCATAATATCTTAATTCATTCGAAATCGGCCAAAGAACAACGAAATTTACTTGGAACTTCATGAAATAACAACAAAGTAGACATTTTTCGCTGTTCCGTGTTTCGATAACCGTTTTTCTTTCTGTGTCAGCTTCAAAATATCTTAATTCATTCGAATTCGTTCAAAGAACAACGAAATTTACATGGAACTTCATCAAATAACAACAAAGTACACATTTTTCGCTGTTCCGTGCTTTGATAACCTTTTTTTCTTTCTGTCAGCTCATAATATCTTAATTCATTCGAAATCGGTCAAAGAACAACGAAATTTACATGGAACTTCATCAAACAACAACAAAGTACACATTTTTCGCTGTTCCGTGCTTTGATAACCTTTTTTTCTTTCTGTCAGCTCATAATATCTTAATTCATTAGAAATCGGTCAAAGAACAACGAAATTTACATGGAACTTCATCAAATAACAACAAAGTAGACATTTTTCGCTGTTCCGTGTTTTGATAACCGTTTTTCTTTCTGTGTCAGCTTCAAAATATCTTAATTCATTCGAATTCGTTCAAAGAACAACGAAATTTACATGGAACTTCATCAAATAACAACAAAGTACACATTTTTCGCTGTTCCGTGCTTTGATAACCTTTTTTTCTTTCTGTCAGCTCATAATATCTTAATTCATTCGAAATCGGTCAAAGAACAACGAAATTTACATGGAACTTCATTAAACAACAACAAAGTACACATTTTTCGCTGTTCCGTGCTTTGATAACCTTTTTTTCTTTCTGTCAGCTCATAATATCTTAATTCATTAGAAATCGGTCAAAGAACAACGAAATTTACATGGAACTTCATCAAATAACAACAAAGTAGACATTTTTCGCTTTTCCGTGCTTTGATAACCTTTTTTTCTTTCTGTCAGCTCATAATATCTTAATTCATTCGAAATCGGTCAAAGAACAACGAAATTTACATGGAACTTCATGAAATAACAACAAAGTAGACATTTTTCGCTGTTC